>SPJY01002222.1:1079271-1127569 GCA_005191435.1 Raddia distichophylla | reverse complement strand
TTGCTGCACCAACCAGTGGGCCCAACTTGGGCCTTGTAAGCATATCGGGCCGTGGCCCGGATGGAGGGCGCCCCACCAAACCCTAGGACGACCAGAATTCGTCCCTCTCTCCCTCCTAGCCGTCATCCCTTGTCTCTTATTTAATTAGTCCCCATTGTATCAAGAACGGCAGACCATATTGATTATAGATTGAACTCTTGTTCCCCGGTTGATTGCGAATTGCATCCCCGTGGGAATTGGGAGTCTCTTCCGCTGTTGTTCTCTTGGCTTGCTCAAGATCAATTGCAACAACGTGCGCCTACTCTCGTGGTCTCGTAGACGCATCGATCATATCGTGTGGTTGGGCGAATTCTCTCGTCGCAGGTTTCCGTTAACCAGCACGGTTGCTGGCGCCGTCGTTTCGTCAGGTTGCACGGATCACCAGTTATCCTCGCTGATCCTACGTCGTGAAGATCGGGCAAACCCTCCGTATCACCGCCCCATCCTCTTCACCGCCCGACGCCGTCGGACGCTGCCCCAGATCCACGCCGCCCCGGCCCTCCACCTCCGGCGCCGCCCAGTCTGTGCCCTGCGCCGCCGTCTTCGACGCCCTTCACCACCACGCGCCGGCGGCGTCCGGCGCCGCCCTCGTCCTCGCCGCCCCGGATCCAGATCGGCGCCGCCCCCTTGGCTCCTCCGCGCCCGCGGCCGGCGCGCCTCCTCCTGCCACGGCGCCGCCCACGGCCGGCGCGCCGCCCTCGTCCTCGCCGCCCCGGATCCTGTTCCTCGCCGCCCCTCGGCTTCTCCGTGCCCACGGCCGTCGCGCCGCCCCGTCTCTCCACAGCGCCCCGACGTGGCTTCCACGCGCCCACCGCCCCGATGTTGGAATTACGTTGAATTACTTTGGCAAATTCTGAAAGTAATGCACAGTAATGTTGTGTTCGATGTAATTTATCCATTTTTTGTGTGAATTTTTCTTTTTTGACTGGTTATTACGACACTGTAATGCGAAGTAATCGACCTGTGAATGTATTTTTCTCCGTTTTTAAGAATGTAATTTTGGAGGGAATGGAAAGTAATCAGTATGGAATTACTGTCCATTACTGTTGAAGAGCGAAAGTAAGAAAAAGTAATCGGGCTGGAACCTACGAAACATGGATTACTATCATACGTACAACACATTCATCTCGATTACTAGTAATTACTTTCATATCAGAATCATGTTCAAATTGATATTTATAAAATATTTCAGATTCATATGGCAACCAAGATCTTGTTTTGTTCGAAAAAATACCAGCAATACGATGTTGGAAACGATTTGGTCATCGAACCTACGAATCAAAAATTAAATCAAAAAACGAGGTAGAATACGTTTGAAAAAGTGTAGTTAATGCTCCCACGATTGTAGGCACCACATGCAGATCTAATTACTTTCAAGTGCAATTTCAGTTCGTTTCAATTACTATGAGTTACTGTCGAATTGGCAGGACCTAATCGCTTGGTTGTTGGTTGGTTCGCTCGCTGGACAGTTCGGCTGCGGGTAGAATAAACCTAATCTACACCCAGGGGTATATTAGGGGCTCCGTATGTGTGTGTGTGTGTGTGTGTGTGTGTGTGTGTGTGGTTTCGGTTGGGGGAATTGGGGATTATATATGTACTGTAATTAGGGATTTTTTGCAGGTTGAAATTCAGATTTTTATAAATTTTCAGCAATTTTTAGTTGCTGAAAACAACATCAATGTCGGCGGTACAAATTTGGCCACCGACATAGATTCAATCTGTGTAGGCGGCCTAAATTAATACCGCCGACATAGGTTTAGGTTTTGCGGACGGTTTCTCAATATGCCGCCGACAATGCTTCGCTACCGACAAAAATCCGACAAAATCCTCCTCCATCTTTGTCGGCGGCCTAATTATATACCACCGAAATTACTCCGCCATGTGTCGCTCCATCCGTTGTTCTACGGGGCCCACATTGCCAGAGCATGGTATACGTCGCCGTGCCGTGAGGTCTACCTATGTCGACGGCTGGGTTAGCCGTCGACATTGACCTAACCGAGGCGGCTCCCCCTGATGCGGAGAATTGTCGTCGGGGCGGACGACAGAAACGCCTGTGTCGTCGAAGCTGCGTCGGCGGAGTAGTGTCGGCAGCTGGCCGACGACATAGACTTTTGTCGGCGATATTTATGCCTGTATCGGCGGCTTTGGCAGCCGACAAAGATGTAGATTCCTGTAGTGCTTCAAGGAAACGGCACGGCTCAACTAGGTTGCGGCGCCGTTGTGCTGGCAACGACGGTGCGACGCGGAGGACGGCAATGCCTTCTGGGCGAGCAGAGCAGTGCAATACACATAACACATCCCATGCTCGGGGTTGCGCTAAGCCGGGCCAAACCTAGCCGTGCGCCATTGGGGCTTCCGGCTACGAGGCTTGTTCGTGATGATCGGCTCAACTCCATGTAGATGGATCAAACAATCTCGATGCTCTTTATGCGCTAATCAGATGTACTCACGCGCATGCAAAGATTATAGCTAGATTAGTTTTCAAGAGGATCAAACAAATTGATCTACCAAACTAATAACCCGTAAGCGCCGCGAGCATGCAAGATCGATGATCATGACAAACAAATTTTCCTTCAATTACTTACACCGGCTAGATCATGTTCTGGATTTGTTGATAACGTCGGCAAGATACCAATCAAAGCATACAGATGGAGATGAAACATTATGGCCATAGCTCGTATAATCACGTTCGTGATTCATGCGATTCATGCAAACCAGTAGATCAATTTGTGATTACCACAAAGAAGATTGATCTAGGGATCAGTGATTTGGAACGACATACCTGGATTTGACAAGAGCAATTCGTGCTGATAACGTTTTAGAAAAAAAAATGTCATTACACTAATTCAATCAAAAACGTAAAGTAGAGAGACAAAAGAACGTGTCGACGCTTTATTAATTCTCTAAAATTGTGTTTACAAGTGGGGATTGACCCCTATATATATAGTACCTAAATTGATGTCTGCAAGAGACATCTATAGTGAAGAGGCACCTCTAAACAGAGTCACCTTTAGGGAAGAGACACCTTTTAGAGAGGCACCTCTAGTAATTTGCCCACATAATAAATATGTTAATTATTTCTTAACAAAAACCTTACTAAACACCAATCAGAAAGCCTGGCAAAACATCAAAAACCCCGTGCTCACTGCTCACTAGTTACCTCCCCATAAATCCTACTCGTCGCTGGTCGCCATATCGCCAAAAATCTTACTAAAAACACTGTAAAACCTGTGCTCACCAGAAATCTCACCGTAGACCCCACTCAATATTGCCGGAAACTTCACTACTAAACGGAAACCTTGCTCCTCTCCAGAAATCCTTTGCTTGATAGATACCTCACAAGTAATTAGGGGTGGAAATGAGCCGAGTTCGAGCGAGCCAGCCAGCTCGGCTTGCTCGCTTCGTTACCGAGCCAAGCCGAGCCGAGCTCAGCAGGGTATCGCTCACGAGCCAGGGAAAATGTTAATCTCCCAACCTTTTAAGGCATTAACCATTGCAAAATATAAGTTAGCATTATACATATGAGTATGAAAATAACTTGTGTATGCAAATGTGGGTTTTGGGCTATTTTATGGATCTTTCGGCAATAGGATATGTCATTTTCTAATGGTTAAAAAATGAAATAAATAGCAGTAGCATGTAAACGAGTCAAAACGAGCCGAGCCCGAGTGAGCCAGAGCGAGCCAGCCTATGGCTCGGCTCGCTAATGACCACAAGCTAGAAATGAGGCTCGACTCGTGCTCATTTACAAACGAGCCGAGCACGAGCCGAGCTTTTACCGAGCCGAGCCCGAGCAGCTAAAGTTCCAGCCCTACAAGTAATACCTTGATGGAAATTCGTAGGTGTGCTTGATATTTATTCCATAGATGGCAAGTGTTGAGCTTGTGCTAAATCTCGAGCAAGATTCAGATGAATTATTAATTGCCAGTGTTTCCATGTCCAGCTGTGAAATGGTCGAAGGTGTTAAGAATGACCAACGCGTCTATATTTTCAATTCCAGTATAGGGATTCGGATTGCAAGAAATCAAATATTGCAGACAAAACAAAGACTGCCAGCTTCTTCTTTGTAAGGTAGTAACTGAGGTTCCATTAACTCATCCAACAGTTACACTTTTTTCTTTTATTTTCATCAATACATACATTTGCCAGATAAGTTTTTTTTTCACTCTAGCTGTTTTATCATGTCGGTCTATACTATTACTATACTATACAGCATACTACATACACCGCTGCCAAGCTTTTTCTTGCAACAGCAGGATGACTGCTATCTGGACTGGGGCAAGGGGTTCTAAATCAAGCCATGCATTTGCAGACTATTGAACCCAAATATGGAGACAAAATCATGACTACAGTTTATTCACAGTTGGTGTATCACAAGGGTAGAATTCACCGGTATAGAGATATTTCTTGCGGTGCATGGCTGCTAGGCATCTCCTGATGTAAAGGGATTACTAGCCTCTGCAATGTCCTCAGATAATTCGCTAGATGACCAAAGGAAGGGCGCAAGTTTGGATCCCTGGAAAATGAAAATGGTAATACAGAAAAACCATGTAAGTTTAAATGTAACAAACAGATAAAAAGGTCAATTAACAGCACAAAACAGAACAGCTATTCTGCACTCCTGACCACAAGGTTAAAATAAGCTTATATTTTTATTAGAAAAACTCACTTCTGCCAGCAGTCCTGTATGATCGATGCAACCAGAGGATCAACTTCTTTGGGAATATCTAGCCGTCGGTCCTGGAAGCCAACTGCACCCACAACTTGCATGGGGTTCATCCCATGCCATGGAATTCTTAGTGTAGCTAGTTCCCACAAGATGACACCAAAGCTGTAAACGTCGCACCTGCAAAATTTCAGGGAATGAAAGTGGTTGTCAATGTTTTGCTTTTGGTGTGCTAAACACCAACAGAAAGAAAAGGTTTTTAATATATTGAAGCTGGAGTCTAAGAAAGAAAAGTCAAAGAATCATGTTATTGTTGTTCTAATTTCTGCATCATAATATCATACACTCCACAATTGACATTAGTTATATAGCCTTGTATTACAGGATCAGATCATGTGCCAGACAATTGAAAGGCATGCCTTCTGTACATCCTCAAGCAGCTAGCTGGAATCCAGACAGTATATCAAGAGTAAAAATCAAAGTGCACGTACAAGTTAAATGACATTTAACATTTATCACCCTCCTTAACAAAAGCATGACAGGATATGGATAATGCAGAACAAGAAACCAGGGACAAAGTAAATGAATCTTTAAGAACACTTTATAGCGCATGTGATAAAACTCAGGATATCTAATCGTTCTTTAGCATGCCATCTTATAATTTACAAAACCTATATGTTGCACTTCCATTCTGCATCCAGTTTGTACTACAGCAAACTCAGGACCAAACTATCCAATTCAACAATTATCAAAAGAAAGAGCAAAGTAGACATGATCTATTACAGGACCATGTGAAGATGCAAACAATATGTACCACAAAATATAGACCTAAGAAGTCCTTGCACAAGATGACAGGTAGGAAGATAGACGAGCAATTTAACATCCAAGGCTCCAGATAACACATCCATAGATTAATAATGTTCTATTAAACCTAGCTTCTTACAACAGACATCTTAATTAACAACAAACTTGTTTGACAAGAGAAATGGGAAGTGGATGGGAAGAAAATTCCCTGCCTCACCGTAGGGAAGTAAGTTCCCTTCAGTGACAAATTTGAATTCCCTCTTCCAATTCCCTTGACTTTATAACTCATACCTCTCGATTCCATCCATTCAATCACACTAATAGAGAAGATCTCATAAGAACTAATCAAGCACCATTGTACCACTCAGGCAATCCTAACTTATCCACATAGATCAAGTTAGTGCTTGCACTAAACTATTATAGAACAATTCCCCTTCAAGCTTTACCCTAAGCTTATTTAATTGAGACCAAGTTTAAAGCTACACCAAACATGAACCAAGTCAATGAAATTTTGTTCAATCTAAGTCAGACAAATAAGAGCTTTGAAAAGGATAATCGAAATCCACTTACTTCTCAGTTGATTGCTCATTCCGCAATACCTCTGGTGCCATCCACTCAGGCTGGTATATGAAAGGGAAAACAATACATCTCAAGAGAATCAGAATGAATGTTTCAGCAACAAATTTTGATGTCAAGTACTTACAGTTCCAGCAGTGGATTTGGATGACAAAAATGTGCTGTGCTTCAAACGTGAAAGTCCAAAATCACATACCTATGAATACATAATTTGTTAGCGAACAGTGCTAAAGCAATAAGAGTTCAAGTTTTACTTCCTGAAAGAATGTAGATACCTTAACAGTCCAACTATTGTCAACCAGCAAGTTCGCTGATTTGAGATCGCGGTGGACAATTGTTGGTACACTGGTATGAAGACAATTCATGCCTCTGGCCTGCAAAGAACACCATCATAATATGGACAGACACATGAAATGAGCATAAATAATAGAATATAAAAGGTTTCACCCATACCACATCAAGAGCCATTCTGATCCTACGCTTCTCATCAATTTGGCAATTAGGGTGATGAATAATCTTAAATAAGCTTTCCCTGAAAAAGAAAATAACAATGGGAGCACTTTCTTTGTAAAAAGTTGAGTAAGCATATCTATATAACACTGAGGCAATGTCAGATTCACTCGCATATTCATATTTATTACATGTATCACATTCAGATTGTTTCATTATGGCAAAGTTCTGTAAAACACTAAAACTTGCTGTACCTTGGAAGATACTCTGATACAATGGATAAGTGTGGAGGCCGTGTTACTGCACCCATAAAGAGAACAATATTTGGATGACAAAGACGAC
Organism: Raddia distichophylla; assembly: GCA_005191435.1. Taxonomy (NCBI): domain Eukaryota; kingdom Viridiplantae; phylum Streptophyta; class Magnoliopsida; order Poales; family Poaceae; genus Raddia; species Raddia distichophylla. The sequence continues at coordinate 1,120,692 of SPJY01002222.1, read as the reverse complement.
GCATAATCCTCACCTAAAAGAGGATATATTGAATTGACAAAGATTTCAAAAACAGTGAGCAGGAACAATAGCATTTCAGCAATGCTTATAAATACAAAACCAAATTTTCACCTACTTCACAACGAAATTCATCCAGAGCATCACCATAGAACTCTTGATCCAAGAATTTCTTTACAGCCACTTCCTGTAGAAATAAACAATATATCACATTATCACCAAAATGATCATTGGCATAGCAAACACAGACAAGCTTTGAACAGTTATTTTTGAGTTACGCAACAATCCATCGGATCTATAGAACATATAAATAAGGTCAGTGCGATGAAGACAAGGATTCAAATGAAGATAAAAGGGAAAAAAATACATACAGTTCCATTCCAATCAGCACGGTAGACTTCCCCATATGAACCTAAAAATTTCAAGGAGACCAATTTATTTGTCATATACATAGAACAAATTAACGAAATGGCTACTGTCGCACAGGGGATTAAAAAAATAATAAGCACGTTTACTATTGGACATATAGTGCATGACCTTTATAGTATGCGTTTCTCGATGGTAGATGAAAATTTTTCTGTTGTCTTTTAAGACAACTGGCAAAGTGACAAGGAATCGTACAAGCTTTGTTCAATTCAATGCAGTGAAACATAATTAGGATAGATTAAAAAAAATTGAATACCTAAGCCAATTCTTTCACCAATTACAAGATCTTCCCAAAGGATTTCACATTCAGAAACTTCATCCAACACCATGTCAACCCTATTTGACCCCGCATAGTATGGAGAAAAAGATTCTGCATTCTGCCTTGGTGTGTCCATGAATCTGTCGAGAGGGGACATTCTTGTATCAGGATATAACCTTTTGTGGTCATCCTTGCCATACTTTTCCTTGCACTCATTTGCTTCTGGATTAAATCCCAACATATTACTAGAAAGTTGGGTGTCCAATCTAGAATACATGAGAGTGAGACCTTTATCCAGAGTATTATGAGGACTCCTTTCTGCAGCCTTCCCAATTCCAGATGTAGAAGCTGCATTCGCTGAAGAACTATTGATCATCCTGTTGTCATAATAACAAGCAGGTGCCATGTTTGATCTATCAAGGCACTCTCCAGAGGTAGAAACTGTGGCCATAGCTGACGAATCAACTGCCATATTGTCAAATTTACAGCCTGGTGCTGCATACAACCTATCATTATACTCCCCAGAATCAGGATTGTAATGCTTTAAAGTTGACCAGGACAACTTAGATGGCGGTGTAACATTGTCACTAACATTTCTCCGAGGAACTAAACCCTCAGCAAAGTTGTATTGTTTGTTGTTGGAAATATCATTACAGGCAGACCAATTTTTCATCACCAGTGGCTGTTGAGATCTTCCAAGTGCTGGGGCTACATTCTCTCTCCGCCTTTGGAATTCATTGATTTTATTATCTAGTCCCTTAAAAGCCAGTGAACTTTTCCCAGATTCAACAGCCCTGAAAGGGTCAAGCTCTGCACATAGTTTTTTGGACCATCCAGTTTCTTGAGAGTCTGGATTTATTTTCAAGCCATCTTTCTGCTTTGAAATTGCACCAACAGAAGTTGATGGTTCATTTAATTGCATCTGAGGGGCCAATTTCCAAGGTTCACTAGCACTACTTCCACCAACAGTCGCCTGCTCAAACCTTGGTCGATCATATTTTATCATATTACCATTGCTAGACAAATGCAATTGGTTGCCTTCATGATCAGATTGCAATGCAATTGGATCATTCTCAATGTTATTTACCAATTCAGTCTTCTGATTGTGCCCCAGTGGTTGACTGAAGTTGAATGAAGTACCCTTTGAATTTAAAACATCTGCTGGAATGAGAGTGCCAGGAGCAGCCATAACGTCAACCAAAAATTCCCTACAGAAAAAATAAATCGAAACTAATCAGCAGAGACAAATAGCAAGAAAAAAAGTTATAACACACATAATAACAACAAATGAATGATATATTTATGGATTATTTAGACAGAAAAAAAGTGATTATATGAACAATTAAAAATCAATTATTAAATATAAAATACCTTTCGTTGTCCATCTTTATTATGTTAATAGCATCATCTTCAACGCCAGTGTAATGACTCCCTTTAACCAGTTTACATGGAATACCAACACTATCAGCAAGAATCTGCATAAAAAGCGTAAAAGTAAGACCTAGAAGAGCATGCCCCATAGTTCGCACTAAATTGCGAAGCCGTGTGGAAGAAAGTTCATCATTACGAAAACACATCTCTACATTACCTCTCTAGATTTTGCTATCTCATATTCACACCATTTATACAAATATAAATGAAAGATGTTTCTTGATAATTATTCTTTGAAACCATTAACAAATCTCCAAGCTTGCCAACTCAAGTGATTTGCAACCATTAACAAATTGCTAAGTAATACCGATTTGGAGTAATTCTAGATACTATACCAGTGCCACCTCTAATTACCAACTAATAGGATTTGGGCCTTTGCTAACCCATTTGTACTAGTTCAGAGACCTTAATGTGCAACTGGAGTTTAAGGGCCCAAGTGACACCCATGGAGGTCTAGGGGGCCTAAGGTGCACTTCACTCCAAAAATAGTGTGCAATTCTGAAGTTTAAGGACTCCAATGGCAACCATGGATTGATGGAGATCCGTGCACTTCACCCTAAAATAGTTAACATCCTAGTGCATTGTAGTCCTCCATGGGACGGTCTCGCAATCTTATCCACTACTAGCACAATACATAAGATAGTTTCAAAGAATAACAAGAGAGAATGTGAGATTGCAAACTGTTAACAAGATCCAATCATATTGATCGAATACAAATATTTAAAAAATGTATATTATGATGGTCAATATCCTCAATAAACCGCTGATCAATATAATGCTCAAAATCTGATACAGATTATTTTCTAAGATGCAACTGTTACATTTTTCTTTTATTATCAGAAAATTGTAAGCAAGCAACGAAGTGAAAAGTTAGCGAACAAGTTTTTTTTTAAAATAAAAGGCAGGCATAAAATGAGAATTGACCTTGAAAAGTAATGCTCGATGGCGTGACAAGCCTATCTCAATGTTGCCAATAGGCAGCAGGCTTGTCTGGTGTGACGTCCTCTGCTCGATGCTTTTACTCAACCACCTAGTAAACATTTCATTTGCATCTATCACAGGACCACCCATATTTTCTGCAACGACTTCAGCTATCCGTCGCACCGATACTGTAATATCAGGACAACCTAACAAGCAGCATTGTGCTACTTCCTTCATCTCCTGCAAGGCACTATCAAATTTATGATTGACCAAAATTACTTCGAAGCCAAGATCCCCAATGCTCATCTGAAGTTCTGCGAGCGATGACATCTTTCTCTGCCCAGACGACTCAGCAGAAAGGCCAAAAATGTCATAGAACCCATCAATAACTTTTTCATTATAATCAACAAAGTTATAGTCCTACAGTAATTTGGAATATGAATTGTCATTAGAAATGGATAAATCAACAAGAGTTAGCGGCAATACATGAATGAAATGAAATCAGAAGCGGACAACATTCATTCAGCAAGCACCCTATAAAAAGGTAGCCGGCAATGAAGATACGCTGTAAGCAGACACTACTGTCTAGTTGTTTGTTGCACTTTGTCAATAACATGAATCGCTACATTTTAGCTTATTGTACTCCACCTTGATGGTAGAAGGAGAATGAAGACCAATTTTACAAAAGGTGAGTAACAGTCCGACTCAAGTTGTGAGTCAATGGCATAGCAAAAGAGCAAGTTCAATTCGCAAACATTGATCTGCCCTATGGGTGAAGGAAAATCTGGCAATCCATTTGCTCACTGAAGAATGGACAGATTTATATGCCTGGTGTGCATGTTTATGTTCTGCACATATATTGTGTTTGTCCATGTCTGCAATCATGCACTCATTGTGCAAGATTCTGCACAAATGAATGTGTGGTTTCACCTAACAAAGCTACCAATGCTATTTCATATTTTTTTTGGAGAACAGGTTTTCTACGTACTCAGTTTTTTACCCCCAAATGTTCAAAACTTGGGATAATTGATCAGTGTGCTATAACTTATAAGTATATATAACTGATGATAAAGTATCCAACTAGCTGAACTCCACTTTATAGTCCTTAGTGATCCGTATATTAAGCCATGGTGCTGTGCGTCCATCGTATATCATATTATAATTATAGTGCCAAATGTGCCCACAAGCGCTATGTCTAATGCGAAATAGCAGAGTATCTAATTTTAAACCCCATTAATGATTGCATTCAGCAAAGATTATGTAACGAATAAACCTCAATAATGATTGTATTCAGCAGCGATTGTGTAACGAATTAACAGGATTCCGTTAGGCTCACCCGGTAGCGGCGAGCGAGCGACTCCGCGCTGTCTCCACCGCCACGATCACCAGCGGCGACCGGGTCACCCCTCCCGAGGCTCATCAGCTTCACCTTCCTGATCTGCTCCCCGTCCGGGTCCCCCGCGCCTTCCCCACCCGACGCCGACGCGGACAGCGCCATGGCCAGCTGTATCTGGTACTCCTCCTCCTGCGAAATGAAGTCCTCTCCTCCCACCTCCGTCGCGGCCATTGGGGGCGACGAAGACGCAGCCGCAGCCGGATTCGACTGCCCCGCCGGCTCGTTCGATCGGTGCGACCACTTGGTCACGAACGGGATCTTCATGGCTCTCGCTGGGAAGGTTTGGGTTTCGATTTTTTTTTTCCTTCTCTTTTTTATTTTCGTTTGGTGGTATGAAATGATCGGGAACGACGGGAAGCGAAATTGGGGCGAAGCGCGGAAACTAGGGTTGTTTAAGGAAAGTGGTAGGGATTAGTGTGCTAAGCAAGTGATTAGAGGGGCTTTTAGCCATAATAATAGTAATATATTTACGAAACTAACACTAACACCGCTGCCCCGTGCCCGTTGTCTAGCAGAGAGGGAGGTGGAGCTGGTCTTGGTGCTGGTGTGAGAATGGAAGGTTTCTCTTGAGACCTGGATGATGTATATCACCGAAGTATTTATTTTGTTTATCTTTTATATGGATGGTCGTTGGCTTCAAAATAGGCAGGCCATCGACGTGACCGTATGACTTGTTTGAGGACATGGTTGTATCACCGAAATATTGATTTTGCTATACATCTTACGTGGATGCTCACTGAATCCAAAACAGGCAGGCCATTTGCGTGACTTGTACAAGGACGTGGTTGTATCACCGAAATATTGATTTTGCTTTATCTCTTACGTGGATGCTCGTTGGCTCCAAAACAGGCAGGCCATCGGCGTGAGCGGGGACAGCGGTGAGGAATGGAAGGTAGCATTTCTTCCGTTGGTGACAAGTCATTTCGTCGGCCGATGATGGCTTATATTATATAGACTACTTAAGCGAAAAAAAGACATATAAGTTGTCATCACACAATTGTCCCTCCTGGATTTAAGCAACATGCATCGGCTAGAATGACATATTGTTGTGTCACCTGTGATATACAATTTATTCATCCTTTTGATGCCCACTACTTCTATAATGAGCGGTCCAATATGGTTTATATGGCAGTGAGGAAAGAAAGTTGGGATTTTTTTAATCGGTGGTGCAATGGCACGTTATATTGGTGTGTGATAATAGTTCAATGACTATCTCTCAGAGAAATATCTAAAAGTAGTCGTATAGAGTAGATACTCCTTATTTTTATCAGTTTAAGTACTCCATGTCACCACTAATCAGCATCCCATGGATTGATAAAAGAATTAAGTTTAAAATTTCCACTAATCCCTAGGGATCCCGGTTGGGGTTGGTTTTTCGAAATATGCCTTTTTGCGCTAAAAAATATTTAGGAACTACAACTATAAGCCCTAAAACATGGTGATGTCCACCTAATTACCCTAATACAGCAGTTCCTTTTCTAATTAAAACAAATGCATGGTTGTCTACATGGGTTGCTAAGTTTATTAGCTCTTCATAGAACTCATTGTTGGAGTTCCTTCTTTTCTTAAAATCCATGAAACAAGGATTGACTCCCCCGTGTAAAAAAAAGCATAAGCACCTATATATAGATGTTATCAAAAAAAATTGAGAAACTCTAGGCCTCACTTCTTTGAAACGCACCAAGTCATGAGAAACGCAAGGCCCTGACCTACCTTGTTTGAGAGGACCAAGCTCACTTTCAGGGAGTGGACCAGAGATCATGAATGGGGTTGTTGCTCAAAACCTTGAACGATTCAAGGTCTATCCACGACAGGTTTTAGAAAGTGGTGTGGCACGAAGTGCTTCCCGTGAAAGTAGAAGAAATCTGAGAGCCAAAAGGCATATTTCGAAATACTGGAGTGGTTCCTAGGGAAATCAAACCAAGAAAGCCCTACTCGAGCGCCTTTCTACACCCGCTCTGCGATGGGCTCAAGAAGCTTCTGCTCCAGGGATGATATTTAGCCTGAGAGAAGACATGGTCTATCTAGGCATCACCAAATGCACTCTCCCCTTGGCCACAACCATCGAGATCACAAAGAGAGTGTGCCTTACAGAGTTACAGGTGTAGAGCCTTCTCGTGGGGCTTGCAGAACGTCCGCTATCCTCGCAAGTTCAAGACTAGCTAGACACATCGAGCACTTTGATGGGACCTAAAACCCGAATAAGTTCTTGTTGATCTACACCATAATAATCCACTCGGCGAGTAAGGGTGAAGGCGTGATGGCAAACTATATTCCGACTATCTTTGACGAAGCAATGCAAGCCTTACTTGTCAACTAGAGGGAAGGCTCAATCCAAAGTTGGTCCCAATTGGCCAAGGCGCTCAAAAGAAACTTGAGTTGTTACATACAACCTGGGAGAGAAGAAAGGTATAATTGCATGATCCAGATGAAGGATGAACCCTGCGCGACTTCACACAGTGCTTCACTAGGTACACAAAAATATACAAAATGTACTTGATGAAGCAGTCATCAAGGTGTTCAGAAAAGGGGTGGGAGATGATTGCTTTACCTGTGACTTGTCAATCTACAACTTCTGTTCCACGAGGGAGTTATCCCACAAGGTTGAATGATATGCCAATGTGGATGATGGCGTCACTTACAAAATGATACCTGATAAGGCAACCTCTCTTCTCAACCAGGACTGGAAGAAAGCCAATTCAACGGACAAGAAGGTAAAAAAGAAAAATAAGGTTCCCTTGTCAAACACCATCAAGGCCATGGAGTAGGAGCCTCCTTCGCAACTGCCACTACCTCCTCCATAGCCCCCCTGCCAGTATTACGGCTAAGGGCAGTAAGCACTTGTTGGTCTCCTTAACCAGGGGTGCCCTCAATAACGTCGCAACGAGTATGGTCACCCTAACCGTCAAGTCCTAGACCAGGTGACTAGTTTTTCCTACTACACAAAGTTTATGGACACGAGTTGCATAACCATTGGACGTGGATTGCTCTCTTACAACGATTCTACCAAGGCAAAGGCCCAATGCCACTATTGCCTGATTAGGTCGAGGGCAACAAGAGAAAAGAGGTTGAAGGTGAGCAGAAAGTCGAAGCTTTCTAGGAGCCATGGAAACACATTATTGTCATATTTGGTGGCTCTTCGGCATATTCTTCTCGGCTTGACCTTAAAGAGGTCGCTCGGGAAATTCAGCATATCATGCAGATAAAACCTATCGAGAGAGAAATCAAGTAGACTGAGCAACCCCTGTCTTTCTACAAGGAAGATTGTCCCCCTAGAAATGACCAAGCACAATGCCCGCCCTTAGTGCTCAGCCCCACCATTAGTAGCATGATAGTGTGTCGGGTTCTCATTGATGAAGAAGCTCTTTGGAATAGATTTCTACCAAAATCCTTGACAGGATGCATGTAGATCCCTCATTTAAAGATCAAGAGCGTGTTGGTCCCTTTCTACGGGATCATTCCTAGGACCACGGGTAAACCTATAGAGCAAATAGTCATCACGGTGACAATTGAGAGCTCAAGAAACTTCCAAACCAAGCGTATTATTTTTCAAGCAGTGGATTTTGAATCGACCTACAATGCCATTATGGGTAGGCCGTCCTTGGAAAAATTCATGGCGGTCATGCACTACGGCTACCTTTGCCTTAAGATCCCTGGACGCAATGGCAATATCATCATCAAGGGCAACCCCGAGGCTGCTACAGGATGTCACAAGTTTGCATTGGATATGGTTAGGCAACTGCCATAGCAGGGCATCTTGCAGATGCCAAAAGCCACGAGACTCAAGTATACCCTCTAGCCAGAGGGTGGAACAAAGCTTGTCCCATTTTTTGGAGGAACCGAACAAGGTTGTCCACCTGGGGCTTCCTTGGATGACAAATAGGAACACACTCATCACCTTCCTCTAGGCAAACACCGACGTGTTCACATGGGAACCGTTTGACATGCCGGGGATCCCAAGGAGCTTATTAAGCACAAACTAGCAGTCCATTCAGACAAAAAAGCAGTTAGCCAAAAGCTCTACAAGTATGTGAGCATCATTGAGCCCTAATTCTTTTAGTGGTATTGATGACATATACTTTTGCGCTAGGGAGTTCTTGGACCTTTCATGGAACCCTAGCGAGGCTTCGCGAACATTTGAGCTGCTTCAAGATGATCTAAGCATGACCGAGCGAGTGAAGAGGTCATGTGTAAGTTTAGGAGTAGCTAGGTTTTACTTTTGTCGCCCATACTTCAAGAGGGATCAAATTGTTTCGATCGTGCCAAGTCTCTCCTTGTCTTAGCCCTCAAGCCATTCACAAATAGTTAGAGATCCCAACCCGTTAAAAATCTCTTGAGCTCTGTCTTTTCAGTGCTCATCGGACCGGGTCCGACCGCCATCGGACTGGTCTGGTGAGCCCAAACCCTAGAAATGTTCTTCTGTTGCTGGTCGGACTGGGTCCGGTCCGTCGGACCGGGTCCGACCGTCTTTGGACCTAGTCCGACAGTGCCCTGTTCCAGCGCCTAAAGCTCCATCGGACCGGGTCTGACCACCGTCGGACCGGGTCCGACAGTACGTGTGTCAGCCGTTCTGAGGCATGGTTGCAGCCATCGGACCGGGTCCGACGGGTACTGTAACGGCTAGTTTTTGGAGTCTTCCCGAGCTCCAACGATTAGTTCCTCTCCGGGGGGTATTTATTGATCTGGGTAGGCAGTCATTACTGAGGTTTGTTGCTCCACTTCACCTATAGCCAACATCTACTCATCTAGGGGTGTTCCAGAGCCATTCCTCCACCAATTCATCAACCACCTACCTTTCCCCAAACCGAGCTTCATGGAAATCCTTCGATTTGGCATGATCGAGGCGATTCGGGCTTATTACTCTTGAAGACAGTGTTCTTCTTGGAGGAGTGGGCTTGGGAGTAGGCCTTGGCGTGTGGCTACTCTCGAGTCGGTGTGTAGGTGACGGAGTCCACCTCGCCGGAGTGGCGGAACGACTACCGGGGAGTAAGCGAGGCGTCTGGCTCAAGAGGGAGCCGGTCCTTGTGCGCAAGGGCTAGCCTCAAAGGAGAGTAGGAGTGGTGACTCCGAACTTCGGTGAAACAAATACCGTGTCACCTCTCTTGTCTTATTTACTTCCGCATTTACTTCATGCATGAATTGTTATAAATTGCTTGATTGATTTGGTGAGATGAAATAGATTGCTAGTGCGTGCCGTTTAATTTGCTTCCGCTTAATAGGGCACTAGTTTCTAGAATTGGGTCACTCTTAATCTTGTTGCTTAATCAAGTATAACCCAAATAAATTAAAAATTGCCTATTCACCCCCCTCTAGGCCTTAGAGTTCCTTTTAAGTGGTATCAGAACCAGGTTCTCCCGTTGTAGCTTAATCGCTTGGAGAACTTAGTGTGGGCCAAGATTGACATAGGAAAAGCTCCTACTTTCGATGGCATAAATTACTCCATTGAAAAATTAGAATGCAATGCTATTTAGAAGCTCTTAGCTATGATGTTTGGATTGCTTGTGAGTCTGGTTATCCGACTCCCGTCAATCCCTTGGCACTCACTCCCGTCGAGATAGAGTATCGGCGATGCAATGCCATAGCTAGAAACGCTTTACTGTCCAATGTGAGCGTTGATGTGTTCAATCATATTAGTAATCTTACAAAAGCTAATGAAATTTGGAAAAATTTTAGAGAAATTCATATTGGTAGCTCGGAGCTAGTAGAGGAGAAATTATCTCTTGCTAGGAGACAATTTGATCATTTTAAGATGCTACCTAATGAGAGTGTGAATGATATGTTCTCTAGGTTGAACCCGATCACTAACGACATCGGTATGTGTGGCAAGCCCATGGAGGATATTGATATATGCCGAAAGATTCTCGATATCGTTCCATTCGAGTTCAACCCACTTGTTACTATGCTCCAAAATAGTAAAAAGTTAAAAACTCTCACTCCAACTAAGTTCCTCGGAAAGTTTGCTTCATATGAGATGAGGATTAATGGTTATGAAGATTCTCCTCATGCCAAGAAGACTATTGCTCTTCCCGCTCAAGTGAAAGCAAAGAAGAAGATTGAAGAAAGTGATAGTGATTCCTCCGATGATGGGATTCTGGAAATAGAAGAGTTCTCTCTTCTAGTCAAGCGCTCAAGAAAGTTAATCAAGAGGATGATATTTAGGAATGGAGGTTCATCATTAAGGAAAAAACCTATATCCGAAATGCGATGTTATGGGTGTGGAGAGAAGGGCCACTTGGCGGCGGATTGTCTAATGAATAAGAAAAACAAAAGCAAGTTGAAGATAAAGATGAAGATGACAAGAAGAATCATAGGCACTATCACAAGAGCGAGAACAAGTTCAATGATAAAAAGAAGGCTCTTGTAGTTGAAAAGTCAGAAAAGAAGGAGTGCTCAAGCTCCTCATCGTCATCCTCCTCATCCGATGAAGAAGAAGACACAAGATCTCATGGTTTAGCCGGACTCGCCATCAAAGAAAATGATCCACACGCTATTCCTGAACAAAGACTTTGTCTAATTGCCGGCATGCAAAATGAGATCGTTGGGAGTGGATCACCGATGATGAAGACTCTTGGGCGGACACCTCCGAGGATGAATCTCATATCGCCAAGGTCTCCGGAGTCGCTATCAACAAACCTCCACCATCTATGTGTCTAATGGTATTGGAAGATAAGGTACGTAACAAATAAAAAATTTTCTCTAGTTGAGCTTACTAGTTTAATTGATGATTTAAATAATGCTCTAGAGAAGGAAAAATCTAAGTTTAAAAAATTGATGAAGGTGCACAAAGAGCTTGCTAATGAATTTGAAACTTTTCCTGAGAAACATGAATCTCTATAAGATGATTACGAAGCTCTTAGTTGCCAAGTTGAAATTCTAGAAAATGATCAAACTATGGTTAAGTGTAATCATGACAATGCCATTAATGATTGCTCAATTGTTAGATGCGATGTTGGTGTAACTTGTGATTTGATTGACACTATTAATGGGCACGTTAGCATGTCCCTTGACACATCCTTGGCCTTGTCACCCACCATCACCCCTAATACTAGCTCTTCAACATACATTAGTACCACACTCTTGTTTGAAAAAAGTGTAATTTGGGTACTTGTGACTTTGCTTCTTGCTCCAATGAGCTAGTTAAGGAAAATTTGATTTTAAAAGATAGAATTGAGCAATTAGACACTAAATTGGCTAAATTAATTGTTGGGAGCTCAAACCTTGACAAGGTGCTTCGGGGGCAAAGGTATACCTTAGGCAAGCATGGTTTGGGGTTTAACCCCAGGGATTTGCCCAAGGGCGGTTGGGGTAAGCTCAAGCTCACTTTTGTCAAGGCGAGCACTCATTGTCATTTGTGTAAGGGTAAGGATCATAGAGCCGTTGCTTGCACTCTAACTAGATCATCCACATTCATGTTCCAAACTCAAATCTTAAATGCTAGCTTCATGTTGTTGAAAAGGAACGGCTCCATTTTTGCTAAGTACATTGGTACTCCCAAAGATGATAAAACTATAAAAGCTATTTGGGTGCCCAAGTGTTTGATGACTAACCCTAAAGGACCCAAGAAAAAGTCCTGGTTCCTAAATTCCAAGCTTAATCTCGTGTGTGTAGGTGAACTATAAGAGCGGCGGTCGTCATTGGATTTTTTATAACGGTTGTACTCAACATATGACTGGCTCCTCTCGTATGTTCACCTCACTAGAAGAGGAGAAGGACCTCGACCACAAGATCATATTTGGGGACAACTCCAAGCGAAAGGTAATCGGTATAGGTAAAATTGACATATCCAACGACCTATCCATCTCAAATGTTCTTTTGGTTGAAGCTTGCAATTTCAATCTTCTCTCCACTGCTCAAGTGTGTGATTTGGGTTTTGATTGCCATTTCTCGAGTAGCGGCGTTCGTGTCGTTTCTTCAATTGATCAAGTGTTGCTTTCGAGGGCAAACGATTTTCAAACTTGTATTTGGTCGTCACTAATCGTGATTCTTTGCAAAACAAGACTTGTCTTCTCACCAAATCTTCACATGGTTGGTTATGGCATAGACGTCTTGGACATGTCGGAATGGGCACTTTGAAAAAGGTTTTTAAGCACGAACTAGTTGTTGGAGTGAAGGATGTGAAGTTTGAGAAAAATAGATTTTATAGTGCTTGCCAAGCCAGTAAACAAGTGGCTAATCCTCATCCTTCGAAGACGTTTATGTCAACATCCCGACCATTTGAACTTTTTCATATGGATTTGTTTGACCCAACCACCTATCTTAGCATAGGAGGTAATTCTTATTGTCTTGTGTTCGTTAATGATTTTTCTCGCTTTACTTGGGTGTTTTTCATTGCAAACAAAACTTTTACCGGTGACGTTTTCAAACATTTTGCCTTAAAAGCACAAAAGGAGTTCGATACCTATATGAAGGTAAGGAGTGATAACGGCACCAAGTTCACTAATTCAAACATTGAAGATTTTTATGATGAGTTAGGCATTAAACATGAATTCTCGGCGACCTATACTCCTCAACAAAACGGAGTAGTGAAGAGGAAGAACCGGACGTTAATCGAGATGGCGAGAATGATGCTTGATGAGTACGGCACGCCACATGCCTTTTAGGTGGAAGCCATCAACACGCCGTGTCACGCAATCAACCGTCTCTACCTCCATCGACTTCTTCACAAGACCTCATATGAACTCCTAGTAGGACGAAGGCCCAACATTTCATATTTCTGAGTCTTCGGGTGCAAGGTATATATTTATAGGAAGATGTCTCATTTGGGTAAGTTTTAAAAGAGGTGTGACACCGGTATCATGCTAGGTTACTCTTCTCACTCTAAAACTTTTCGTGTTTACAATTTCTCATCCAGTCGTGTTGAAGAGGCCTATGATGTTAAATTTGATGAATCTAAAGGCTCACAAGATGGACGAGATGTTATGAGTAATGTAGGTGATGAGCCGCTTCGCGACGTCATGGATTTGATGGAGGTGGGTGAAGTTCAACCCTCACCGGAGCTAAAGGATGAGGACGAAGCGAACCCTCCATTTCTATCGATCCTCCATCACAAGCTCAACGCACCTCTCCAACAACAAAAGACGGAGAATTGGACGAGACTCAAATCGATTATATTGATCAAGCTTAAGAGGAAGGCGATGATCAACAAATATCCATCCAACAACATCGCTCTATTGCCAAGGATCATCCTATCGATCAAGTCATCGGCAATCTCAATCAAGGCGTAAGAACTCGTTCACATATTGCAAGTTATTGTGAGCATCACGCGTTTGTTTCCATTGTTGAGCCTAGAAATATTGATAAGGCGTTGGCGGATGCGGATTGGATACTTGCCATGCACGAAGAATTGAACAATTTCACACGTAATGAAGTTTGGGAGTTTGTGGAGAGACCAAAGGATCACAATGTGATTGGCACCAAATGGGTCTTCCGCAACAAGCAAGATGAAAATGGTGAAGTGGTTCGCAACAAGGCAAGATTAGTGGCGCAAGAATTTACTCAAGTTGAAGGTCTTGATTACGGAGAAACATATGCGCCGGTTGCCCGACTCGAAGCTATACGGTTACTCTTAGCATTCGCCTCTCTTTACAACATCGTTCTTTATCAAATGGATGTTAAGAGTGCCTTTCTAAATGGTTTTCTTAATAAGCTTGTGTTTGTTGAACAACCGTCCGGTTTTGAAAACCTTGAATACCCTAACCATGTCTATAAGCTCACTAAGACGCTTTACGGTCTCAAGCAAGCTCCTAGAGCATGGTATGAGCGCCTTAGAGACTTCCTCCTACAAAAGGGATTCAAAACGGATGCGATTGATTCCACTTTGTTCCTTAAAACGATTGACAATGATTTATTTATTTGTCAAATTTATGTGGATGATATTATATTTGGATGCACTAATCAAGCTCTTTGCAAGGATTTTAAAAATATGATGTCGAAGAAATTCGAGATGTCGATGATTGGAGAGCTCATATTTTTCCTTAGATTTCAAATTAAACAACTCAAGGAGGGGACCTTTGTGTATCAAGAAAAATATACTAAGGATCTTCTCAAGCGCTTCTCGATGATGGATTGCAAACCGATCAAGACACCTATGGCCACAGATAGGCATCTTCATTTGAATGAAGGAGGAAAGCCCGTGAACCAAAAGCTATATCGCTCCATGATCGGTTCGCTTCTCTATCTTACCGCTTCTCGACTCGATATAATGTTTAGTGTGTGCATGTGTGCTCATTTCCAAGCTTCCCCTAATGAAGTGCATCTTGTTGCCGTAAAACGCATTTTGAGATACTTAAAATTTACTCCTAGCCTAGGACTTTGGTACCCCAAGGGAGCTTCTTGGCTATTCCGACTCGGATTATGCCGGTTACAAAATCGATCGCAAAAGCACCTCGGGGGTTGTCACTTAATAGGACGCTCACTAGTGTCATGGGCTTCGAGGAAGCAAAACTCCATGGCGCTATCTACAGCGGAAGCGGAATATGTGGCGGCGGGGAGTTGTTGTGCTCAACTCTTGTTCATGACACGGATGCTTAGTGACTTTGGGATAAAATTTAAAAAAGTGCCTCTTCTATGGGATAATCAAAGTGCGGTAAAAATTACTAATAATCCGGTTCAACATTTCCGTACCAAGCACATCGACATCCGTCATCACTTCATTCGTGATCATGTTGCCAAGGGTGACGTTGTGCTTGCGTATGTGAGAACGGAGGATCAATTAGCGGATATCTTTACCAAACCCTTGGACGAGGCACGGTTTTGCAAACTAAAAAATGAACTAAACATACTAGATAGCTCCAACACATGTTGAATGTTTTACATTTGGTTTTTGGGTCTTATTTGAATTCTTTCGATTACTTTTGACCCGTGTCACATTTAGAGGGAGTTTGAGTTTATCTCATAATTTCACAACTCTCCTTTATTGTGAAGAAATGAATTTGTTTTGAGTTAGCAAATTTTGTCCTATATTTGAAACCAAAAACAAATTTGAGGCTCATAGTATATCTCATATCCTCTTACCATTTCAAAATTCTCCAAATTCGAAAACTCTTATCCCTTTAAGAAATGCTTCATGTCAATAAACCTTTTGATAAAATCTCATTCTAAGTATCAAAAGTTTTGAAAATGTTTAAAAACTTGTCAAAAGAATTAAAAAAAACAAAAAAAAACTTGTGCTTAAACTCTAAAATGGACCATTTGCTTGAATTGACATATCAATTGCCTTATGAAGACATATTTTGGGTCCATACATTTTCTTGATCACAAAGATCAAAGTTTGGGTTTGAATGTGGATTTTGTTTAGAATTTACTTTATATATCTCATCCCTTCAAAACTAAGTTTTTCAAAATTGCTCCAAAATTTGCTCCAAAATTTGAATTTCCTTGGTTCTTGAGCAAAAGAGGAGAAAAATCCCTTGAAAAACATTAAGTTCTAAATTCCATATGGGTTGAGGCCGTCCAGCTTCTCGGATAAAGTCCGATGTTGATCGGCTAGGTTTCGGCGGATTTTTCAATCCATCGAACCCAGTCCGACCACCATCGGACCCAGTCCGATGGGCTGGCTGGCCAAGCAATTCTTAGCCTCTCTATCGGACCCAGTCCGATGGTCATCGGACCCGGTCCGATGAACTCGTCCTGATTTTGGCTAAGGACTCGTCTGCATCGCTACTGTCGGACACAGTCCGACGGTCTTCGGACCCAGTCCGATGGGGTGTATTGTTCGTAGTTTTGCGTGTAGATGGCTCTGCCGGACCCGGTCCGATGACTGGATCACGGCCCTATTTTCTGAACTGTACCTCTCTGTCTTCCCTCTCACCCCTCATTTGCCCTTTGCCTCTTCCCCTCATCCCAGGCCGCCGCCCCTCTCTTCCTTCGACGGCGCGGCTCCTCCGGCGAACTCCGGCGATCATCCTCTCCATATCCAGCCTTCCCTCGTCTTCCTCTTCGATTCCCACCGCGGGGATCCTTGAGAGACGGCTTGATCTGTGCGTGGTCCTCCTCTCAAGCTCCTCTCCTCTTCCCTACCGGAAGAGGCCTAGGGGACTCCTCTGCACGCACGGCGGGGTTGGCCTCCGTCTAGGGATCGGTAAGTCGCGTTGTAAGGTTCTCGATTCTCCATCTTCTCTTTTCTTTCCTAAGTGCTAGGATTTGAATCGTGTTTTCCCGCGCTCGTGTATTAGGCCTTGTGGAGTGCTTGAAGAACCCGGGATCTTAAGTTCACCGGAGCGGCACCATGTCTCGGCGTCTGAGAAATTTGGGTAAGTCAATTGTAAGGGCAGTGGGCACCGGGGGCAGTGGTGGTCAAGGCGGCAGAGGTGACCGAGGTTCCCATGATGATACTGCGTCTGTAGGCAGCTTTGCACCTCCTTGCACTAGGAGGGGCACCCAGCAGCAGCGACAACGACAGCGTGATGAGGTTAGTTGGACTCAGCGGCTTGCGGAGGAGTCCTTCGTGACCATTGATGATGACAGCGATGAGGACTACGTAGATGAGGCTCAACAGGAGGACACCACTACATCTGAGACTTTGATTCTCGAGGATGAGCCGGTCAACGATAACGTGCTTCTTCTAAGCATGGAGGTGTTGAGAAGAAAGCGGGCTGTTCGACATGATAGGTGGTTCCCTGAGAATAGAGAGGATACAAATGACTTTCGCTTCCATACCAAGTTTCAGAAACAACTCTTCATGTGTTTTTCTAGACAGCAGAAGAGCTCAAGGGACCCACATTATATCGATTGGCATGAGATCACCGCATTCATGGGGCCCAGCATATACAATTATGTCAATACAACTCCTGGTCTGGCAGATCTTTTATCCAATGCTCACCTGACATGGGAGGATGAGAGACACTGTGAGTTCTTCGCTACCGTGTTGCCCGCTAATGATCAGTCAGAGTTCAATTATTATCATTCCATCGACGGCAGGATTCACGGCCTCTCTTTTGCTGAGATGAATTACGCACTTGGCACCCCCGACATTGGCGCTGATCTACATGGTTTAGCCTTTGACACCGGAATGTGGTCAGCTAGGTATCCACCAGAGGAGGACATTCGCTTTATGTATTTGGACCCAGAGGCCGATGACTATAGTATTGAGAAGTCAAATTAGTTGAAGGCAGAGCCGGCATTGATGCATGTCATTCTCAGGCGCACACTTTTTGTGCTAGGTGGAAATAGAGATCGGATTTCCCTTATTATCAGTTGGTTCATGCTATATCTTTTCCGGGGGAGTTTGATCAACATAGGTGAAACACTATTTGAAGAGATTGATGATGCTATCTATAGGGAAGTTGCCAGGCCGTTGCCACTTATGTTGAGTACCCGAGGAAGAAATTGGTCAGTGGAATATGAAGATCAGAAAACATCAGATGAAGCAATTCCTGTCCGCTCTTGTCAGTAGGCCAAAGGTAGGTGGGCCTGGCGATGCTCCTTCTCTGGGTCCCCCTCCGGCACCGGCACCTGCATATGCACCTCCTCCTGCTTCTTCTGCTTCAGGTGCTCCTATGGGAGTCCATGGCTATCCTGCTGCTCCTCCCCCATGGTTTGATCTGAGCCCACTGCTACATGAAATGCAAGCCCTTCGAGCTGATCAAAGCATCTATCAGAGGGAAATGAGAGATGATATGAATGCATTCAGGACTGATATCACAGCAGATCTAGCTGCTACTCGACAACAATTGGACACCATGGTTGGTCAGCAGACCTATCTGCAGGAAGAGCTTGGCGTGATGAAGTCTACGATGATGTACATGGGCACACTTTATGCCTTATACTCCAGGGACAAATCCTTACAATTTGTACACTGATGCTCAGAGTGATTATCAAGAGTATATGAGAGAGTCTCAGCAGGTTCCTCAGCCGGGTTTTGTTCCAGCCTCAGCTTCAGCTCATCCTCCTGTCGGTGGTTCTCCATCCCGCTCTGCTAGGTCAAAATCCAAAAGAGCGCGCTCCTCTCCTTCTAGCAGTCTGGGTGGACATAGCGGCCATGGTGGCGAGCGTGAAGATTAGGGTGCTTTTTCCTATGTGTCACTTGTTGACAAAGGGGGAGAAGAATAGAGCTAATAGAGCTTCGTTGCTTAGTTGTGTTGGTTTCTAGTATGAACTATTTATTTGTGTTGGCTTGTATCTTCTGTTATGCATGAACTTAAGTGGAGTTTCTTTTCTGTTGCACGCTACTTTGTCGAGCTGTGGTTTCCTCTAAAACTTAAATTTGTATTTGTGCTCTCCTTTTTATCTATGTGCTTGGTACCTCTCGTTCCTGCATTTTTTGCACTAACCCTTTTGCAGCTCAAAAATATAAGATCTCTATTGGGTTGTCATCAAGTACCACAAAGGGGGAGATTATGAGCATCATTGAGCCCTAATTCTTTTAGTGTCATTGATGACGTATACTTTTGCGCTAGGGAGTTCTTGGACCTTTCATGGAACCCTAGCGAGGCTTCGGCGAACATTTGAGCTGCTTCAAGATGATCTAAGCATGACAGGGCGAGTGAAGAGGTCATATGTAAGTTTAGGAGTAGCTAGGTTTTACTTTTGTCGCCCATGCTTCGAGAGGGGTCAAATTGTTTCGATCGTGCCAAGTCTCTTCTTGTCTTAGTCCTCAAGCCATCCACAAATAGTTAGAGATCTCAACCCGTTAAAAATCTCTTGAGCTGTGTCTTTTCAGTGCTCATCGGACCGGGTCTGACCGCCATCGGACTGGGTCTGGCGAACCCAAACCCTAGGACTGTTCTTTTGTTGCTGGTCGGACTAGGTCCGATCCGTCGGACCGGGTCCGATCGTCTTCGGACCGAGTCCGACAGTGCCCTGTTCCAGCGCCTAAAGCTCCATCGGACCGGGTCTGACCACCATCGGACCGGGTCCGTCAGTACGTGTGTCAGACGTTCTGAGGCATGGTTGCAGCCATTGGACCGGGTCCGACCGGTACTGTAACGGCTAGTTTTTGGAGTCTTCCCGAGCTCCAACGACTTGTTCCTCTCTAGGGGGTATTTATTGATCTGGGTAGGCAGCCATTACTGAGGTTTGTTGCTCCACTTCACCTATAGCCAACATCTACTCATCTTAGAGGTGTTCTAGAGCCATTCCTCCACCAATTCATCAACCAACTACCTTCCCCCAAACCGAGCTTCATGGAAATCCTTCTATTTGGCATGATCGAGGCGATTCAGGCTTATTACTCTTGAAGACGGTGTTCTTCTTGGAGGAGTGGGCTTGGGAGTAGGCCTTGGCGTGTGGCTACTCTCGAGTCGGTGTGAAGGTGACGGAGTGCACCTCGCCGGAGTGGCGGAACGAATATCGGGGAGTAAGCGAGGCGTCTGGCTCAAGAGGGAGCCGGTCCTTGTGCGCAAGGGCTAGCCTCAAGGAGAGTAGGAGTGGTGACTCCGAACTTCGGTGAAACAAATACCGTGTCACCTCTCTTGTCTCATTTACTTCATGCATTAATTGTTATAAATTGCTTGATTGATTTGGTGAGATGAAATAGATTGCTAGTGCGTGTCGTTTAATTTGCTTCCGCTTAATAGGGCAC
This sequence comes from Raddia distichophylla, assembly GCA_005191435.1. Taxonomy (NCBI): domain Eukaryota; kingdom Viridiplantae; phylum Streptophyta; class Magnoliopsida; order Poales; family Poaceae; genus Raddia; species Raddia distichophylla. The sequence goes on along the minus strand of SPJY01002222.1, from coordinate 1,100,742 downwards.
TAGTTTCTAGATTTGGGTCACTCTTAATCTTGTTGCTTAATCAAGTATAACCCAAATAAATTAAAAATTGCCTATTCACCCCCCTCTAGGCCTTAGAGTTCCTTTCAATGTACTCAAAGTTCAAGCAAAAGATCATCCGGAGCAACTAGATAAGCTTCTTAAGGCCAGATTTATACGCAAGGTTGAACCCCAGATTGGCTTGCCAACCCGATCATTGTTGAAAAGAAAGGTGGCAAGTGGCACATGTGCGTTGGCCACACTAGCCTAAACGCCACATGCCCGAAGGATTTTTTCTTCCAGCCAAGGATAGACCAACTGGTCGACGCAACGACAAAAGAACATCTTATGACCTTTCTCAGTGAGTACTCAGACTACCACCAAGTGAGGATATCTCCAGAGGACGAAGAAAAGACCGCCTTCATCACTCCTTTTCGGATGTTCTGCTATACGACCATGTCTTTCGGTCTCAAACACAGGGGCTACTTTCCAACGTCAGATGCAAAAAAAAACCTTTCCCGATTAGATAGGATGCAACCTTGTAGTGTATGGCGATGATATCATGGTAAAGGGCAAGCTTGCCGACGCTCACATAGTCAACATAGGTGAGACCTTAAAAAACCTGAACAAGCACAACATAAAGCTCAACACGGAAACTAAAAGGAAACAAAAACAAATAGAATATGGGCCAAAGGAATCACATGTTCATATTTAAAACATGATTGAGTTCTTTAAGGAAATCTACGAGTATTAATCACAATAAATCTTCATGTTAATAAATCATGTTCATGGTTGTGGAGTAAAGAAAACATGTCTTTGATTTGATGCACTAACCAGTTGCCGCTTATAATAATAGACATACAATTATATACTATTTTGTGTCATAGTTATTTGTCATTTGAGATACATGCAAGTTAAATAGTTTTCAAACTTTAAATATGAATGTCTTCTTTCAACATTTATGTTGGGTACATGAAAAGTATATGTCTAGATTCATCTAAAAAGACTTCCACACCATTATAGTTTATAGTGGATTTCATAAATTAATTGCAATATACAGTAATAATTTATTAGAGTTTTATTTTTAAAAATCGTGTCAATGCCCAAAATAATAAAATTTGTGACCATCAAAGTAATAAGTTACTAATAGGTTTCATGGATGGACGACTAGATTGACATCAACAAGGATATTATAGATTCACCCATGATGTGCCACAAACATCAAGTGACAACATGAATAAGAATGCATCATGATGGTCCTACCCAAAAAAGACATTAATGTAGATAATAATACCACTAACTTTTAAGGTTTTTTCATGAACAATTGTTTTTTTGTTATAATTGAAATAACCAACATGGTTGTGTTTTTTTTATAAAATAAATATGGTGTATTTAACTAGAAATCTTTATTTAAATGTATGTGTGTGTGCGTGTGTATGTAATGTTAAGCCCTATGTTAACTCGGAGAGTAAAAAAAATGCAAGTCTCAACAAAAAAGTCAATAAAGACACCTAAGTACATTAATCTGAAAGATGTAAACAATAGTTATTGTGAACCAGTGCATTCATTTGTAACCGGCGACAAGAAACGAGTAAGGCTCGACATACTACCTCCGTCCCAACCAAAAAAAAACTGAATAGATAAAAGATTGAATAACAGTGGAATTTAGAATTTATGTATTTCCTAATACATATTTGAAATTAATGTAATTTAAATTTGAAAAAGAATAAAGGCGGTTGCAAATGCACATTAATTTGTGAACTAGTTAATAACAATTTCAGTCAGACAAAAAATATCATTGAAACAATTTTAGCCAAATGAGATATATATGTATCACTAATCCAATCAAAATTTGTATCACATAACATTCCAGTTCTAATACTACTAGGGTTGTTCTAATACTACTAGGGTTGTTCCAGTTCCACTGACAAATAGAATTAGAATGTATAGCTTATGCTAAGGCATGATTAATGTTTGTTTCCATAATTAAATAATAAAAGTGTTGTCCTTTTTCAAACCAAATGTTAAACATGTATAAATATTAATGTAATTTTAATTAATAGCAAAAAAAAATGTATCCTTCAACTAGTATATTTCCTATCTTTGCTTCTCAAGTTATCTTTCATTACACAAAAGGAGTCATGGTAAGGCAACAGGGCACTCACCGAACTGCATTGTCCACGTCACTAATTTCCTCGTGTTGATGCTTGTGCTATCCCGTCTTAAGGCAACATAGGTGAAGGAACGCGACTTCATTCATTGTAAAGAAAAATACGGTTCCCAGTTGAAACCTCCACGAAACCCACTTGTGTGATCTCTCTCCTCTCTCCCCTCCAGATGTTCCAGACACCCACCACCACATCAACTAGATCCAACGCCTACCAAATTTTGGATGATGTGGTTGGAGCCTCCTTCACCCGCTCATTCACCCATTGGGGGTCTTTATATATATCTCACATCTCCCTTCTACCACTACATTTCTTCCCCAAGCCCCACCCTCTCACTTCTTTGCCATTAGTCTTCTCTCATATTGCATCAATCTCCCCTTTTAATGACCTCTAACCTGTGAACCCAACACAAAAAATCATCACCAACAACATTTCAATACCGGATTTACTCCTATTTTTGACCCCTTTGCCACCCTTCTCGCCTTCTCTCCGATCCACTAAATGCAATTTTCATTATTTTGAGATTCTCTCATTATAGTCTAGATCGACCTAGGAAGCCTGTTTTCCCCTTCTTCTACACATACATCTTCGTGCAGCAAACAGCTTGTACCCTACCTACCTCTCCACTACAACAATGGTATTTTCTTGTTAATTTATATCTTATTGTCTCTTAACTCACCATTGTTTGATTGCATCGATGTATTTCATTAACTCATAGTAAGTATATACATTTTAATAAAAGAGTTAGTTTATTTGCAGAGACAACACAAAGGTTGTGCAAGAAATGTGCACCGCATGATTCAAAACTAGCAATGTTACTGGTATTTAAAACATGTAATTAGCACTTGCTTTCTTTACCAATGATGGTGTAGTTAAATTCATTAAAGTTTTTATCATGGCTAAAACAAATATGTGTTTACACTTGAGTTTTATAGAATATATATATGCTATGTATGCAATAAACTTTCCATTTAGGATGGATTTCTTTTGATGTTTATATTATTTGATAAAATATTGTAAGTCTGATTGAAATAGGATGAATTTTACTGTAATCATATCTTAATATGCACACTATTTTGTGGGGGTTGAAATCCTTGCGTAGAAGTGATCACATATAGTTTTTTTCTAAACCTTTGTACTAAATCATATCCTTACAACAAGAATTAGAAACCATAAAAGCATAAAACACTTTCCATGGTGTATGGACAAAAAGCAAAATAACTAATATGTCTTTATTATATTGCTTTTACAAAAGCTTAAAGAGACACATAAACTTGACGTGGCATATAGAGGACATACAACTTTTCAAAGTGGTTTTTCACCAATAAACTTTTTAAACTAACAAGCAACAAGGCAAGCCAAAACTGACACACATATAAACCCATGACTCCAAAGTAAGCAACCTGGCAATAATCTTATGTGGCCTTACTTGTGCAAATGGGGCTATAGCAAGATAAGCGAATAAACATACACGCAAAGAACCTTACCCAATATTTTCATGCCTTATATCACCATGGAAAAGTCTAACCTTATCCCACCAAACATTTTGTCTTTCTAGATTACTGGACCCCCAACCTTTGATGTTCCATGCACATAGAAGGATTCACTACAGTGATCCCTACCCATTGCTGTCCTCTAAGCATGACACACGCCCTTGGCGATAACACATCGCATGCCGAAAGCTCTATCTTTCTACCTCATCCTTGCTTTCTAGATCATGCACCTCCATGGCTCCTCCTTATCTCTTCCTTCCCTAATGCCATGAATATTGTGACACCTTCCTCACTCACCTATAAATTGCTCCAAGACATTGCCATCTCCATTCAAGCCAAGCAGCTTGAGAGGAATTAGGTGAAGGAGAGAACAAAAAATTAGTTTTTGTAGTTATTGTGAGGGAGAAAGAGGGCAGGTAGGTTGTACATGACAAAGGTTCACCCGCAACCCACTCCAGTGGAGCCTGAGCCTGAGAGGAAGCTACGCCGCCTACCACAGGTGTTTACCCGAGTGCTAGAGCTGCCTTTACCAAGAGATACCAATGTTCGTGTGTACTATGCCCCAGAAGCTGACCATTTCATCGTGCCCCACGGCGCCATTGGAGAGACTAGCACAGTCAAGGTGCGTACAGTGAGGTTTGAGCAATGGGGGATCACTAGGGTGGTGGTGCATATTGGACCTGGGGAGCCAAACCTAGAGGATGACATGGTGTATGACAAGTGGCGTTTTCGTCTACCAGAAACAGCTATACCTTCGATGACTGTGGCAGGGTTTGTGAATGGCCAACTTGTAGTGATTGTGCCAAGTAGGGTTGTTGATGGTGAAGATAAAAATGATGGAGGAATTCCAAAGTGCCTCGATGGAGGAAAAAGAGGAGGTGGAGGAGGAAAGTGTGGTGGACCACGTGGTTGTGCAAGCCTTGTGTCTGCCAAGTAATTGGTGTGATAGTAGTATACCAGTAGTATTTTGCCAATAAGGTCTTGCACCATATCCATCTTGTAGTCCCAAGAGGAGTCTTGCCATCTTTTTTTTGGGTAAAGATGGGTCGTCTTAAGCTATCCTATATGTTTTGTTATGTTGTGCTATGATGTGGTTCAACTCAATCGTTTTGAGAATGAACTCTTCCATGTAAGTCATAAGTCATGAGAGTCCTATATTGTTTGTTTCCTTAGTGTCATGCATTGTGAAAGTTGATCATTGTCATGCAATAAGCAAGTTGCAGATGTGAGTCTGGTTAATTTGCTTATAACAATTAGTTTTATTTTATCTTTTATATATGCAAATTGGATCAAACAAAATTAGGAGCATGAATGGGTGGCTGAGCTAAAAGAAAAGCTAGGCGAGTTGAAATGAGCTAATGTTGAGCTAAACTGAGAAGTTCTTGCATTTGCTTCTATAAGCCAATCTATTTCATTTATGCTATTTTTAAGAGCTTTTAGAGGTGACATCATGCTAAAAAAGAATAAGTCCAAAAAAGTCCATTCGGTTTTCCTAAACTATAAAACCAGTTATTTCACACACACACACATATGGAAAATGTGTGTGTGTACACACACACACACACACACACCAAAATTAGGTCATTTTATACCTTGAATACTTTTTGGCGGTTTAGGAAGGTGTTTTTGATGATGTGGCATCCATTTTGTCCAAGCTACCAGCGTACATGGAAAAATTAGTGATCTCTGTACTAAAAAAATCTTGAATATATCACAAAAATAATATCAGAAAAACGAACATTTAAATATACAAATTTGTGTTTTTCAGTTAATCCAACCAAAAAAATTTAAAACATTTTTTACTTTCAAATTTTCTTAAATATCCTTATGCACCAAAGTATTTTTGAGAATTTTTATATAATTGTAGAGTCCAAAAATAACAAATCAATTCATGTGTGCATGCGACGTAGACAAAACCAAATGCCACATCACCAAATCCACTCTTGTAAACTGCGATGTAAAATGATACCCTAAATAACCACTTTTAGAACTTATCATGTTGAATGGGCTTCCAATTTGGATAGTTCAGAGGTGTAACATGGACTTATTCCTTAAAAAGTTAGACAAAAAAGCTAAAATGTCTATATTTTCAGTTATTAAACTTAAGTCGCTTCAAACATGATGTAAACATTGAATATGTTGTTAGAGTTGGAAAACCTATCCCTTTCCTTGAAGTAGTTGTTGAAAAAAGAATAAGCACCGAATTAGTGACCTCAAGAATGTGTTTATTTCGACTATGCTTGTGTTTGTCTTTGACTATACTTTAATACCATCTTCCTATCTAATACATCAAGAAACTTTAGACTACATGTCTATGTCTTATTGTCTTTGCTACCTTCCTTGTCTTTGATGCTATTTTTAGTGTCACACGATATATATTTCTTTAGCCATCCCTAAACCCTAAGCCCTTACTACCAGCAATTAAAAGTAAATATGCATGCATCTCACTTTCCTTTGGGTTAGATGTATAGAGTCTCTCAAAAGAAATAGACTAGTTTGGACTTCACCCACTAGATGATACGAGCCTATACCCTTTGATAATTCCTTTTATAGCACCAAATTTGATGGTTTTATTTAGTTACACGTACTTATCTTACCTTTTGCCTACTTTATTATGGTTCATGCTCCATGTAGTATTTTATGGGAGTGTTTGGTTGCGGCCAAGCCAAACACTGGTTTGGACTGCACCTACTAGATGATATAAGCCCTTTGATAATTTCTTTTGTAGTACCAAGTTTGATGGTTTTATTTAGTTAAACATACTTATCTTACCTTCTTGCGTATCTATTATGGTTCATGCTCCATGTAGTATTTTATGGGTGTGTTTGGTTGCGGCCAAGCCAGAGCAAACTAGGTGTCGATTATTTGGTTTCCTATATATGGGGATAAGCCAGGGCACACACATGCAAAATCACTATTCAAGCTTGAGTGGGGGAATTGCCCGCCAAGGTCCTTGAGCTAGGCCGTCTAAAACATTGAGCAACAAGAGGACCTCGGAACATAGTGGGGGCAAGTGAGATCGCTAGCGGGCAGAGAAACGCAGCCGCCAATAACCTTGGGGGCATCAGATCTAGTGGTAACAAAGCTCGATGAGGCTGGATCTGATGGAAGAGGAGCTTGTGGTCATTGGATTCAGCCTAGAGGAGGTGCGTTGATGTCAAATCTGAGAGGTAGAGGTGCAATCATGTCGAATCCACATGGGATGAGGTCGCCAGATTTCAGTTCTACACATAGATGGTGTGATGGCATTTGAAAAGCACATTGGTGCAGTGGAGGCAAGCATGCACCAAATGCTGGTTCATGCAAGCCAAGCTGAGGTGATGTAGACAAGATCTTAGCCTAGATCCAATGAGGTTGGCAAGCACTTGCCACTCCAAAACATGTGTAATCTATAATTTTCCACTCTTTTGTCTAACATGTAGGAACTATACCCACTGTGAGTGACACACTTACTAGCACATCCTAGAATGCACATATTTGAAGTGGCAAATCCTAGATTATTTCTAAATGGGAATTGTTTGTCTTACTAACTGTTAGTAGTGTTTGTTAAATTTTTATTGTGTTTGGATTGTTGTCACATATTGGCAAGATTCCTTCCCTCATTCCCATCTTAATCCATTCTATTGCCAAAACTTGGTCAATTCATTAAGGTTGAGAAATCATCGACCATTCATTTGCGTGGTATTGTTTTGGTAATACATTTTTCAAGGCAAAATATCACACACACAACAACCAATAGTGAGCTTTTCATTTTGTAGGATGTATAGATCTAGGAATTAATATAAACCAAAACAAGTTACACCACAACATTTAAATTTGACTTCTAAGTATGCATCTCTTTCATGTTTTTTTGAGAGGTATCCCTGCAAGTAGAATGCTGGGAACTAAGGAACTGAATTTGGTGAAGTGTTTCCTTTGTGACATCAATGCAGTTTCAGTGATTGTGTCTAAGGATCTATTTGGCAATAAAGTATTTTCATAGTTTCAAGATAAAACTATGGTTCAGGAGATTACCATAGTTTTAATTATGATGGGGTGTTTGGACACCCAAAAACCTCGTTCGAAAATCTGGTTAGGTAGAAACTATAATACTTCTGGAGTATTTGAAACTCCACTCCTAGCTAAAGTTTTCATGAGTTGGCTCTCACTAGCTCTTATGATTGGTCAAGTTTATTATGCTAAAAACATTGTATCCAAACAAGTGATAATTCTAGTGAATACTAGAGGTTAATAGAGTTTGGTGAAATCATGTTTTTTGTATGCACACAATTACAAACTCTATGCACTACAAAACCATGGTTTCCTAAAATAACTTAACTAAATTGGCCCTATAGTCCTAAATGTGTTATCAACAATCAACAATCACTTTTACGTGTATGCGTATGCCTCCACAACCTTGTCGAATTTTGGTGAAAATTAAAAAAATGGAATGAATATCTATTCAATTTTAGACAGCAGTAGGAGTAAAAATAAAGTGCTTAGCAAAGCCCGAACCTAGAAGGATTACAATTAAAGTGAAGTTCTTAGTAAAATCCAAAAAAAGCTCGAGAGACCAAAGTGTTCCACAAGCCTAATAGATTCCTCCCCCTTTCATTCCCCAATCCTTATGACGTTGCCCAATCCCAATCAGACTTAGGAACGACCGATGGGCATCGGACAGGCATTGAACTTAGCCCTATCCGACGCCAAATCTGGCCACTCGTTTGCCCATCTCCTTCCATCATATCAATTTTTTTTAGATTCAGGGGATTGTAGATTGGTAGGCAAGTTTTTTTTTGTTAATTTTATGTGTATATTGTATGTTAAAAATAGGTCCACATAATTGGTCTGGAAATAGACAGTATAAAACTGTTAATTTTATTTGTCTAGTGCATGTTCTTGAACATGAAGAAAATCAAATTCCAAAATTATGAAATGTGAATGCATTATTCTAATGGAAAATGGATGGACATGATAAAATGGATTGTCAACATTCTGAATTTGATTGCATTGGGATCAACATTCTAAAATTTTATTTTGACCAATAAAAGAGAATATTCTATCATGTTATGTTTCAGAAATTGACTTGGCTGAATTTTGCATCTTTTCAACCACTGACTTGTAGCAATTAGTTTGAGAAGCATACACGAGGAAAAAGTAGTTACTTTGAGCCAACATCCTAATTAAGCAATGCAAAGATTATTTTACTTAAATACTCTGAAATCTAGATATTAACAAACTAAAGTTATCATTTGATATGCATCATAGTGCTATAGATTTTTTAGAAAACGAATATAGGGTTGTACCAAAAGATTTTGCATGGATAATTGAAGGGGAAAATTTTGAAATTTGATCAAAAGATATATTACTCTATAGGTTAATTACTATCATCAACCGTGCTTTGTACAATTTTACATATATCCTACAAAAATAATATCAATGACAGGTTTTAATGCATATATACTTGGATTAATTTGTTATATGCTGCTGTGCATACTCCCCTTGTGATATTTGGTATTACTAAAAACCTCTTTTATCATGAATACAAAACCATTTCCATTAGATAAATACCATAACGGGCATCTTTACCCCTTTCCTCTCTTCAAATTTTCTTCTAATCTGCCATCCTCTCCACTATCCTCTCATCTCCTTCCTCTCACTCTCTCCAAACTTTGATGTGATTGTGTTGTCGAGTCACTGAGCTTGGATGTTTTGTTCCTAAATCAATGATCACACTCAAGAATTTAGACATGATGAGTGGCTGACTAGCCGCCCGCCTCGCGCATGCCATCTCGCTCCTTCTTCTTGCCACCATCGTTGCAGCAGTAAGTAACGCCAACTCTGTGGTGACGCGCTCGTAGGCTAACACCCTCTTGAACAGGAAGGCCAGCCTCGCCGACCAGACCTTGGCACCATAGAACTGGACCGAGGCTGCATCGTTGTGCTCTTGGCTCGGCTTGAGCTACGATGCCACCGGTCGTTTTGTGAGGTCCATCGACCAGCACAATGATGCTCCTTCTTCCCAACTCTATCAAGTTCCTGCTCGCCTTCCTCACATTGTCCTGCCTTGGTGCGGTGACCACCACCGCCAACCTGCTATCGCCGCCTGAGCCCGCGCCTGAGAACACCTCACCTCGTCGGCATTGGAGGGCCTCCAAGCAAGGTTGTCTCTGATGAGGGCTGCTAGAGCTCGAGAAGGAGTTGGAGGAAGGAGAAGAAGGGAAAGCAAGCAAGAGGTTGAAGAAGGGCTAGAGATATGTTTGTCCAAAATTTTCATATGCTTTGTAATGGTATTCATGCTCAGAGCATCCCCAGCAGGGGATGCAAATCGGCTTGCATCCCACGCCCGCTGATGCTGATGCTTGCTGATGCTGCCCGCACACGCTATGCGCCCAGCAGGGGATTCAAATCTTCTCCCGCCCGTGCCTGATGCAGGCCGATTTGCATCCCCTGCTAGGGATGCTCTAAGGTACCCATCTTTTTTTCCTTATCTTATCTTCTTATCTTTGACTTATTAGGTAGAAAGATAAATTAAGATAAAGCAAAAAGAACATCTAAAAGAGGTATTGTAATAGCAATTAGTAAAAAGAAACTTTTCAGTGGCACATACCCAATTAACCCTATATACTTCAAGTCATCCTATATAATATACATGTCAAGATGCAACGCATGTTGTTTAATACATATGAGAACAAGTAGTGAAGCTTCAAATGCCTAGCACTTAGCTTTGCAAGCTCCATACTGCTTAAAAATATAATGGTATGTTAGTTACTATAAAAAAAACCTATGCAATTGCCATTGCCAGTGCTTTGACTATAAAAAAAACCTATGCAATTGCCATTGCCAGTTCTTTGAGCTTTGAGCAGGAATCAATAAAAAAGCTCGAGCTTTGAGCATGAATCAATAAAAAAGCTGATTCACAAACTATATATAGAGCTAAAATCAATACATACAAACCATTGCCACTATATTATTTTTAATTGGAGTCGTTGCAAACGGTTTGAGGCTCACTCCACATTTTAATACATGACACTTGGTAGTTTTTGCTTAAACAATACTCCCTCTGTTCCAAATTGCAGTTCAATATTGACTTTTGGACACGCCTTTTGACCATTCGTCTTATTCAAAAAATTAATGCAAACATGCAAAAATATAAGTCATGCTTAAAGTATGTTTAATGATAAAACAAATAACAACAAAATAAATAATATTTACATATTTTTAAATAAGACGAATGGTCAAATAAAATATCCAAAGTTAACAGTGAACTACAATTTAGAACGGAGAGAGTATATACATAAAAGATCAGCCACTTGATTTAAGCCAAAATTAATTCACGCACTAAATCAATACATGCAAGCGCAAATTGCAATGATCTATACAAAGATTCAACATGCATGGTTGCACGGAGTTGGACATACAAAATTTATACAAAAACACGGGACATGCAAGCATATCGCAAAATTCAACTCAAATGCTTTTAGGGTTGCATGGCCTCAAGCAATGTGGTCGCAAAGGTTGGTGACGTTGAAGCAGTGTAGCACCTTAATGATATCTTGGCTTCCGGCAGTGGAGCTCCTGATGGCACGGTGAAGGAGGTCCTATGGACCGTGGTAGCTCTCGGTGGCTGAAGCCTAGGGAGGTATGCACGACCAAGGAGGGTCTCTGTTTTTTGTTTGAGGGACCGGTATCTGGGTTTTGTGGGGGGAGGGAAGCAAAGAGATTATGGGGGTTGTGGTTTGGAAACAGGAGACTGTGGAACGTGAGAAATAATTGTTCTAGTTTAGTTTTAGTTTTATTTTGTTTAAAAGCTAGCACCCGTAGAGACCATGGACTCTTGCCCATATATACACGGGATTGATTTTTATTCTCCCATTATAAATCTTACTAATAATTTTTCCTAATTCTTCCTAAATTAGAACTAACAGACTGGCACAGTACACTATAAATAGGGCGGGGGCAGGAACGTACGCCCCCAATCATACACACTCATACATATGAAACGTATGCTCGGGCCGGGCGGTGGAATAAATTCAGGACTTCGTATAGAAGTTCATGTATTACATAACTCTTTTAAGAATACGCTCCAATATCCTCCCCTCCATGTTAATGCGTGCGAACGTATACAACCTTTTAATTAATCTTGTAGCACGATAAATAACAATTGTGATGCCCATATATAATTACAATTTACAATCTGACGGCCCATCGAGAGAACACATGCTACTTTTAATTAAATAAGTGTCACATATATTTATGCGTACATCCATGCACATAATTGATCTGTTAATAAAAAATAATTATTTGCATGTTATTGCACCCGTTAATTAATCTATATCTATATCTATATATTGATTATCTATTATTTAATTTTGTTTGTTCAGATGTTTTATGAGGGACGTTAATATGAACCGAATGAGACAACCAATGCAATAAGGAATACTTCTACGCCGGCTTCATATAGATATAGACAAATAGAAAAGATCGCACGTGTCATAAATGTTACTTCTTTTTACAAATTGTTGCTATCAGCATTATTCCGACGTGCTTTGCACGTGCACGCTTGCTAGTAAGCATAAATATTGACTTTCAATTGCAATACATATCGCACCGGACCGGGATATTTGGGACCTTCCCCCAGACCTGGCCAACGGGCCGGCCCGGTTCGGTTCGGGCCCGGTTGGTTCGGTTACTGTACGAACCGGGCCAACTGGCCGGGATTTCGGCCCAGGTTCGGTTCGCACAGTGAACCGAACCGGGCCGGCCTGGTTTTTTATTTATCGGTTTATCTTATTTAAAAATATATATAAAAATTAAGAAAAACCATTATATTTCACAAATATACATTATAAATTAAAAAAAAATATATAGAAATACATATATTAAATTAAATAAATATACAACAGTAGCGAACCGAACTGAACTGGGCCGCTACTATGCGCCGGACCGGCCCATATGGCCAGCTCTGCTTCCCCCTATCTCCTCGTGGAAATCAGCCGCTGCTCAGGGCGCGTGGATTTTCCTCCCAGCCTTTACCTCCGTCTCCCCTGACTACATCACTCGTTCGCTCCCTCCCACGGTCCCGGCCTCCCGCCCGCCGCCGTCGCCGCCACCGCCACCGCCACCGCCACCGCCACCGCCACGGGCGCCTTTTTCCTCTCTCCTTCCTCGTCGTCGATCACGGCCCGACAGAGCCCTGCAACCCGTCGATCTGCGATCTCGTCGTCGTTGATCTGCGACCCGTCGTCGTCGCCCCGTCGCAGCCGATCTCGACTTGATCTCCTCGTCGCCGGATTCGCCTTCCCCGATGCTGGATTAGCCGTCCCCATCGCCGGATCCGCCTTCCTCGACGCTGGATTCGCCGCCCCCATCGCCGGATCCGCCCGCCCAACACCAACACTCCGTCTCACCGCGGACTGTGTGGACGCCGTCGGATTCGCCGTCGCTCGCCGCCACCCCGACTCAAGGTCTTCGGATCGCCGGCCACCGGCAGAGGATTTGGGGAGGATTGGATCTGGGGAAAAGGGAGAGTCAGGAAGGAGGAAGGAGGAACGGGGAGGTGAAGTGCCAAAAATATCCCCCCATGGGATTATAGTCACCGGGTTTTTTCCCCGTGCCTCCAAACGAGCCCTGAACATTGACGGGAGCCCAGGCAGCTGCCCCCCTGCCCGGCGGTGGATCTGCCACTGCGGCAGGGCAGAGGAGTTACAACAGTACTATACTTGTTCATGTTCATGTGTTTACTTGTTTCCTCGATCTGTCCTGGTTTAAAGCATCAATTTTTGCCGCTCAGTTTAAGGGCGAAGATAACTTTGTGTTACTTCTTGCTTGTTTCTATCGAATAATCTGCTTTATTACAGAAGAAGTGGGGAAAAGAAAAAGAAAGAAAAAACAAAAAATATCAAAAAATAAAATAAAATCAGAAGAAAAGAAAGGGAGAAACTTTTGAGTGGGCAAATGGCTGTATATTACAAGTTCAAGAGTGCTAGGGATTATGACTCGATCCCGATTGAGGGGCAATTCATCTCTGTTGCCAACCTGAAGGAGAGGATTTTTGAGTCCAAGCATCTTGGCAGAGGCACCGATTTCGACCTCATGATCTCGAATGCGCAGACTGATGAAGGTTGGTTCTTTCTCAGTGAAGGGCCTTTGTTTGATTCCTTGTGTGTACAAATGTATGCAAGATGACAGGGAGAGATGCTATTGTGGTCTGATACCATTTGTACTCTGTCATCCTATTGTAAACCTGAGTTGTTTGATTCATGAACTTGAGGCTTTTGTTTACAAATCGAAAATTGGCTCCATTAAGTTGGTATTATTTGTTTTATCCTTCCTTTTCAATTTTTTTCATATGCTTTCCTGCCTACTAAGACATGGTGGCCAGGGCTGACTTGTTGATGTTGGAGGATCTGCACTGCGCTTATATTCTTAGGGAAATCTTAATGTTTTCTTCACATCGCAATCTTAAAAAATGGCAGAATTTAGCTATTTAATTGTGGAGACGCTGGGAACATGAACCAAGCATTGCCTTGAAGTCACTTGAGCTAGTTTCTATGCAAATGATGCCTTGTTTGTTTATCTTAACAGGCAATCGTGCCAGATTGTATCATAGGGCAATACAATTGAAATAGTATTCCACCTTTAGCACTTATAATTTAGTTTCATGCTAGTTTGGTGGATTTATTTTGAAGAATATTTTACTTTGGGGGATTGGGATGGGGTTATACAATTGAGATATTGCTTAAATTATTTCCTGTGACATTTGCACTTTCAGAGTATGCTGATGAAGTTACTATGATACCAAAGAACACATCTGTATTAATTCGCCGGATACCAGGACGGCCAAGGAAGCCAATTGTCACAGAACCAGAAGAGTACTATCTTATTCTTTGATTACATACTTGCTCCACATTTACATCACTCACGCTTGAAAAGTACACACTTTAGTTATCTGAAGGGACAGATCTCAGTTTGTATGTTTGACTGGATCATGTCTCTCAGAGTCTCAGTATGGTCCATGATAGGGTTTAAGGTTCCTTATTAGTGAGCATAATTCGAGACATCCATTTCTGCAGGACAAAAGCTGCAGAAGATAGGATAGAAGAAATCATGCCTTCTGGTAACACATTACTTGGGGATTCATCTATGAAATATGTAAGATTATAATTTCAGGCTGGGTCCCTACATAACAGCGGCGAGATCTACCGTTGTTATTGCATTGATTTTTGAGTTACTGTTGTTGCCTATTAGTATTAATCTGAGAGGATAATATTCAAGGTGTTAAAATTGCAGCCTGAAGAATCTGAGTGGGATGATGAGTTCGGCAATGCTTTATATGTTTCTGATTCTGTCCCTTCTCAGCCTGCTTGCCAGGCAGTTGATGCTTTTGAAAATAAAATTGATGAAGATAGTAAAATAAAAGCTCTTATTGATACAGCCGCTCTTGACTACAGGTGAGAGACATGCTAGATTAAATATTTTCACAATGTGGACTGCCTGAATAATTTTTAGTTTTATTGTTCATTTTCATACTACTGCGGAGCATGATAGGTAATACTAGTGAAATTTTAATTTACCATCGTTTAACTGGATGCCATGTTTTCAGCCAAATCCCTGATGGGTATGGTGCTGGTAGAGGCTATGGCAGAGGTATGGGCGGAAGAATGATGGCTGGCCGCGGTTTTGGTAATTCTTTTTATCTTTTTCTGTTACTGTTTTTGCAAGATGTAAATATATAGCTTAATAGAGGTCAGGAGTAGCATAGGTATCATGGATCTTTGTTATGGCAGTGCTACGTCCACCTGTGCAACATTGATACTTATTTGCATTATTATTGTGGAAGTAACCTTTTATATTAAGTTACCAAACAGATTGATAGCTGGTGTGCTTTGTGCAAATCTTATTGTTCTCCCTTAATCTGGGTTCTTATGATTTTTTGTCAAAGGACGTGGGCTGGAACGCAGGACGCCTCCTGCAGGATATGTTTGTCATAGATGTAAAATACCTGGTATGTGTGTCACTTGTTTAATATTTGGCAATGGGATATTACTCTTATGTTTTCACTCAACAAATCATGTTTTGCAGGCCATTTCATTCAACATTGCCCAACAAATGGTGATGCTAGATTTGATATGAAAAGGATGAAACCCCCAACTGGCATTCCAAAATCCATGTTGATGGCAACTCCAGATGGCTCGTATGCACTGCCAAGTGGGGCTGGTGCTGTTTTGAAGCCAAATGAGTGAGTTTCATTTTGCAATAAGTAATGCTACATTACTTGGAGGCAAAGTCCAACTATCTTTTGATTTGTGATAGAGCTGCTTTTGAGAAGGAGATAGAAGGCCTACCCACTACCCGATCTGTTGGTGATCTTCCACCAGAGTTGCGTTGCCCACTGTGTAAAGAAGTAATGAAGGATGCTGTCCTTACTAGTAAATGTTGCTTTCGGAGTTTCTGTGATAAATGTAAGTTGCGCTTGTAATAACCTATTTGTTTGCATACTGTTGTCATTGATACTGCTGTCATAAAATATGGGTGCATTTTTATTATGGATTTACAACATAGCATTATTCCTGTTGCTTGCTCAATATCTACCTTTCAAGTTTCAGACGAGCATGTATTTCAATAGGATGACATGCTACTGTGTTTTGCTGGCAGGCATTAGGGACTACATAATTAACAAGTCAATGTGTGTATGTGGTGCTACAAGCATATTGGCAGATGACCTTCTTCCTAATAAAACTCTTAGGGAAACCATCAGCCGCATATTAGAGGCACCACCAACCAGCAGCACAGAGAATTTGGGAAGCATATTGCAAGTACAAGGTTTGTACAATTGTGCTTATGCTATCAGTTATATCATATGATTTCTCTATAATAGTTAGAAACTGATGCCAGTATCTTGCATCATAGACATGGAGTCAGCTCTACCTGTACAACCCAAGGTTAGGTCTCCCACTGTCTCTGCGGCTTCAAAGGAAGAGCCTAAAGCACCAATACCTGTAGAAGAGTCTCCAGATGCTGAGAGCCATAGTGCAGTGAAAGTTATTGCTGATATGAGTTCTTCAGATAAGAAGGCTACCACAATTCCTGATGTCACTGAAGGGGCAATGGAGTCTAAGAGTGTGAAAGGAGAAAAACCACCAGAAGTGACTCCTATTACAAAGGAGTTGCAGGAAAAAATGCCTGCAGGTGAACAAGGTGAAAAATGTTCAATTCTGTTCATTTACAGCTAAGAGCTCAGCTAACCTTGCCTGTAATGCAACCTGCCTGCTAATCCAATGTCCTAAGTATCACAACATTCTTTTTCGGTCAAATTAGTCAAAATATTGTTTGTAACAATAGATGAAAGTGGTATGCTATTAAATATTGAAAGAGTGAATTGGTTGAATGTGCCACCAGATATCTCCAACACTCATTTTTTTGTTTTATATTTGCTGAAGTGTGCATCTTTCAACCATGTCTGTTCCTTGAAATAACAATAATATTTTGGTTGCTTCAGCAGTAAAGAAGAAGAAGAAAAAGAAGGCACGTGCACCTGTAAATGGTAGGTAGCATCTTAAATAAACGGAATACTTTCTTGTAATTTTAGATTGCATCCTATGATTTATTGGTTAAATTTTATTTACTTGCGACTTACTCAAGTGCCTTTTATTTACAGCTGAGGAGCAATGGAAGAATCATCAAGATTTTGGAGCTGAAAATTTTGCTGCAATTCCTTTGGGTCCTGCAGGAGCTTTCAATCCTTACTGGGGAGGAGGGATGCCATTGCCGATGGATTACATGGGTGCACCATTTCCAGGCCCCACTCCCATGCCTTACATGGGTTATCCACCAGGTCCATTTGACCCTTTTGGTGGAGTTATCCCACAAGATCCATTTATGCCCCCGGGATACATGATGCCAGCAGTTCATAGGTATATTTTTTAGCACCATTTGGATTTTCTGAGAAGGAATTTGTAAATGACTAATTCCATATGTATTAATTTTTTTTTGACATCTTGAATTAAAAAAAAATGTATAGCCTCCGAACTTTGTGGCTATTCCTCCAATTCTGTGGGAGATGAGTATCATGTCTATCTTTCTTTTTGGCTAACAGTTTTTGAGATCCTCTTTTTAATTATTTGTACATGTTGTGTACTGCTGTGGTCACTGCTGAAACCTCTTGAATAATTCATTTTCAGGGACCTTTCTGAGTTAGCAGTTAACAGTATGGGATTGAATATGGGTCCACCAGTTATAAGCAGGGACGAATTTGATCCCAGGAAACCTGATCAAAGGAGGAGGCGTGAAATTGATCGATTTAATGAAAGGTGATTAGACACTTAAGATCATTTAATTATTTCCACACGGTATATTCTACTAAAGGGTATGGGTAACAATCATGTTGTAATCTTAGATTTGTCTAGTGCATCAGTCAGTGCTGTTTCTTTTGTTCTCAATTTCAACGCGTAGGACTCTGATTTGCAAGCCTCAGACCATTTTAGATGAAAAGGGGGGATTTTGTGAATTTTTTTGCCTTGATCCTAAGCTTGTGCCTTTTTGAATTGCATGGCAAATGATATAATTCTAGATGTTGCGTTAGCCATCATGTAGGTTTAATTGCATCCAATGTTCTTAAGCTTGTGGGTGTGCAGTTCTTTATCTAAGGGTTAGCCCACACCCTGATCATTACATAAAAGATGATAACTTAGCATGTCCCCGAACTTGATCATGTTATAAAAGCCATCATTGTTGCTTCTAATCAGTTGCGCTTGGGTAGTTTTTTCTTTTTGTGTTCAAGTTTTTCAGTGACAGAACGTACCGCTTGTCTCCCTAAGTGCCATGAAATGAAAGTCCATATCTGTGGAAGGTCGTCCACAGTTTCATCCATAGGTTCTGTCACAAAAAAAATGCTTTAATGGAGACAAGAGTTGGACCTGCTAGATTAATCTTTATCTTTAGGAGCCTAAAGTGGTAGAACATCACAAGTTGAGCGACAGCAAGTTGTGCGATTCAGTCTGTAGTAAGAATTTAATCCCAATGCTTGCATATCTTTCTTCCATAACTTGTTTGCCTTGTAACTGTTATGCCAGTCTATGCCTCGTCTGAGAAGAGGGCATTTTGCAGTACTATCTGTTAACCAGTACCAGCTACCTTGAAATGGTTTACATAATCTTGTCAATACCCAAGAGTCAACACTTAACCGTCAGAATGTTGGTATGGTGTGAGGTCCTTGGTTATATAATTCGGGAGCTGCTTCAGCCATGTCGTGTTCTTTTCGCAATGCTAATCATCGGATTTGTCCTTGCAGGGACAGGGAGCGTGGACATTCCCGGGAGAGGGAAAGAGAGAGAGAAAGAGAACGAGAAAGAGAAAGGGAAAGGGAGAGGGAGCGGATGCGAGAGCGGGACAGGGACAGGGACAGGGAGCCCCGAAGGGAAGCAGGAGGAGCCATTAACGATAGTACCTCAATGAGGCCGAAGGCTGTATGTCTTTCCCTGTCAATCTTTCATCTTGCCAAGCTCCTCTGTACTATTATCAGTCCCACGGTAGTAATAAACATGCGGGCAGCAGCAGTAGCCATTAGCTAGAGACACTCGACAGCGAGAGGAATTAGATCGAGAAGCCGGGCTTCTTTTTTTATTTGCCCACGGTGGATTCGCTTGTTACCGAACACCAAAGGCTCTCCGTTTCGTTCCTCTCTGTGAGCAAGCTCGCTCGCTGCGTTGAGCTCATTGCTCGATGCTTTGCTCGTTCACGTGCTTGTGTCTGTGTGTTTCTTACGCAGTTCACATGTTCCTTCTCATTGCTTCCCTGGCCTCCTAGTGTTTTATCTGGGGGGTCGTAGGATGCATCAATCTGGGAGAGTGGCTTTTTTTTTGTTTTTATCTTGATTCATTTTTTATTCAGGCTGGGAGTTTTTTTTGGATTTTGAAAAAGAAACCATGGTTTTTATATTCCGTCTGGTTTTGTGGCTTTAGTTCCTGCATTTAACTGTGCCGGATGTAGATAGATTGAAATCTACAATGCAAAAGCTAAAAAGTGATTTTGATAGATAGGAATTTACAATGCAAAAGCTTAAAAAGGGGTTGTAGCGTCACGATACGACTTGAGCCTCGTTTTTTTAGAAGGAAGTTTTACGATGCCAAAATATCCTGGACAATATAAAGTTTTTAAATAGCTCATCCGTTTCAACTTACTGAACGGATAATGCGTAGATTGTCCTTGGCCGTATGATTTGGATCCGTTAGCTAGTGTGGTCTCGGGGAGTAGCCGGAGGAAGGATGAGTCTGACTTGTGGCCCCATGTTTTGGTTTTTCTTTGCAGAGGTCGAGGTCCCAGCCAGACAGGTCGGAGCGCGCGCCGCCGCCGCCGCCGCACAGCCCCGACCGCGACCGCGAACGCGACCGGCACTCGCGGCGCTCCCCGCACCGCTCCTCCAGCTCCGGCAAGAAGCGCTCCTCCTCCGACCGCTACGACGACCTGCCCCTCCCGCCGCCCCCGCCGCGTCACGACGCCGAACACGCGAAGCCGCCGGCGGCGGCGGCGGCTGACCCGCGGTCCAAGGCCAAGGGTAGCGTCTTCTCCCGCATCAGCTTCCCCGGCGACGGCAACCCCCCCGACGCCAAGCGCAGCCGTAGGGCCTCCTCTGACAGGCCGCCGCCGTCCTCCAAGAAGAGCGCCGCCGCTGCGGAGGATGGCGACCACCGCCGCCACCACCGCGACGCGCCCGCGGCGGAGGAGGAGAGGCGGAGGCCCGCGGCCAGTGACCACTACGGCGAGGAGGAGTCGAGCGAGGAGGAGCAGCACTTCAAGAGGCGCCCGTCGTCGTCCTCCAGGCGGGAGCAGGAGGCGCCCGACGAGCCGCGGCACTCTCGCCGGTCCAGGGATCACGGCGACGGCCACCACCACCACCACCACGGCGGCCACAAGCGCCGGTGAGGCTACAATCCACCCACCCGCCGCCGCCGCCCTTTGTCCGGCAACGAGGAGAATCCGTGACGATAAAGCTAGTACCTTTTGGGAGGCCGCCGGAGCGCTCTGCCTCCCTTCGTGTTCGCCTTCGGGCCTTGTACATCGCATTCTGGATTAATTTGGTGTTTTTCCCTAATCAAGTGATCAGATGAGGATTATAATACTTTACTCCGTAGGTACAAAGTTGTCCCCCGCATTCTGGCTTAGTTCTAAAATCTTCGAAATTTTTTAAAATCATGTATTTGGATGCATGAAGTTGGTTTTTTCTTTCAACTTAAATTCAAAAGCGGTACTGTGAGGGTGTTTTGGCTGCATGTCACTGCAGCCGTGGTTCTTTTCATCCCTCTCATCTCACGCTCTACATCTCTCCCTATCTTTCTCCCCACGCTGCCACCCTACCTTGTCGTCCTACTCCTTTTGGTGCCCTCCTTTTGGTCTCCTGCGGAGTAGTCCGTGCTGGGCTCGCACGGCTTGGTGCCTGTGTTTGGGCTTGCATGATTCCAATTATAATCTGTATTTTTGGAGGTTTTTTTTTGTGTTGGGATGATTTTGGCCCTCATTTATTCTAGAAGTGGTCTTGAGACCTTTGAGAAGATCCAATAAAACCCCCAAAAAATGACTATAAAGTTCTACATCATATGATTTATAAAAATAGCAAAGTTTTAAGCGGTAGAATTTTATCTGAATCAAACGGTGCTATATAAAAGTTTTAGAGATTTTAAGATGCATATTTTTTATAAGGCCAATTTTTTTCACTTGAACAACACATAAATTTTTAGAATTATTTATTGCGCTTCATTTTTTAGGCTAATGCTAATCGTAGCATAATTTACATTTTGGAGGTCTTTCATGCTTGGATGATTTTGTATTCTACATGA
>SPJY01002222.1:988590-1056746 GCA_005191435.1 Raddia distichophylla | reverse complement strand
CCATTGGGAACCCTTATGGCAAGGGACCTTGGGCACCACATGACCGCTATGGTTATCCACACTAGTGATTGAGCTTCTGATCCCCGTTATTCCCTCGTTCCCTGCATACTGTTAATCTCCCTTGTGTCGCTCGGCGACTGATTGTGGCGAAGCTAATTTCCTGTGTAGTAAAACTTCAGTGCACTGTCGCTGGTGTTTCAAGGAATTTTTATGGGTAATTTTTTTGTTTGCATAAACTTATCACTGGCAGTTCAAATAGAGAATTGCTAAGATAATAATTGTCACTAGCGGTTGGGGGCAACGAACTTCTAGTGACAAATACTCTCATCGCAGTTGAGTTAGGCCTTATTCTTTTGAGCTGATCTAAACAGCTGAACGGTTGAAATGTCTGAATTTCGAGAGCTGCTCTATATAGTCTTGAGATTTGGATCTATTTCGTTTGACTTGCTCGAGATTTGGATCCATTTTGTTTGACTTGCCTTTTGAAACGTTAGGACCCATCCTCAGAACAACGAAAAAATTGACTAAAAAACTCAAAAGCTTTTCTCTTTTCAAAACATAGATAAGTCGTTAAGCTGTTAAAATGTTAATCTGTTAAGCTAAAAAGAATAGTACCTTAGTAAATTTTTAATAATGGCCATTTCATTTAATCACCAATAGTCCAAAAAAACGTTAATAATAATAACGTTAATAATAGCAGTTCCGAAAAGTTTTCCGCAGCACCAAATTAAATACGCCACTCGGATTGGATTAGGAGTCGTGATCCCCAAGATTAGGAGTTTACCTTATCTGCCTCGGGATATATTTGGCATGTACTGAGTTCGTTGCGATCTCGTAGTTAGCCCGGCCCGATATTCCTCGGTAGGTCGGTTTGCTCCGCACTATATAAACAGGGCCCCTAAGGCGTTTAGGAGGACCTGGCTGGAGTTTACATCTCTGACTTAGAGCTCTAGCGCCTTAGCACTTCGCATACACCATAATCTCGCCGAGACTTGTTCGTCTCGACGAGCCACCTCTTGTATTTCATCTTTGATATATAAGAAAGGCTGGACGTAGGGCTATTATCTCTCCCGAGAGGCCTGAACCAGGATAAAAACCCCTGCCTCCTGTTCGTTGCTGTTCGCATTGTTTGGCGTGTCTCCTATCTCAATCTTCAAGAACCTTAGCGACTTGAGATCGATATCTCAACCGTCGACAAAATTCTTACATAATAGTGCCGTAAAATGTTCCTAGGATGAGATTCCATTTATCCCCACTTGAGTTACTTGATTGTGCCTCTCCAGAGAGTTTTTGAGTGGATGATGAGTAAAAAGCCATCAAGACAACATGCATCCCTTCTTTAATAGATCCATTGAAAAATGGAATCGGGGTACAATGGAGATTCATATTTTTTATAGATAGAAGAGCAACATCTGTGCTTTCATTCTTATAGACTACTTGAGCTCGATATAATTTGTCTAATCCTGTGGGGCAAACCCCAATTTCTTTTTCTCTTATATCACTAATGACATGACTACATGTCATTAAAAGAGTGATGCCAAGGTTTCTGTTCACGTGGACGACAAATGCATTGCCATGTCCAATCTTCATACCATCACCCTTCTCACCCTTCGTAACGCCATCATCGCCCTTCCCATCTTTTATGTTCTTGTACGCTATGACGTGAAACACAGACCTTTCATAACTATCAAACACATCATTCATCCATTTATCAGGTGTCTGTGTCTGCGTGACAGAAAACAAAGTTATCTCTATATGGCTACTCAGCATACATGCATGTAATAGATATATATGAATATGAATAAAAGCAATTGATTTTTTATTGGTCTATTCAATCTGATTCTCAACAGAATCGGTAGTCCTTACTATAGTGTATATAAGATGTGTGATAAATAAAATGTATAATAATAATAATTAGAAAATCTTGATATTCCTCTTTAGAGTCCCTTCCTCAATCTTAGGTTGATAAAAAAAGATGCCCCTTAGGAGCTCTTTAAATATCAAGATTTCTAACAGCTTAGCCTCGTAGTTTTAGATTATCGGATCTAAGTCAATTAAGAATTATTTCAAATGAACAAAGAAATAAGTAAACGCTACGTCATCTCTATGGGTAGCTATTTGAACCTTTATGGACAAAAAAAACCCTAGTTTGAGAGTAGAACGAACGATTCTCAAAAATCCAGTTTAAGAAATCAAAATGCAGTGTTAGGAAACGGCGACTACGTCTATTAGGGCTCCAGCGTACTCAACCAGGGGTTTACGTATCCAGTATTAGAAAACGGCGACTACGGCTATTGTTTCTAAAAAAACGGCGACTACGGCTATTAGGGCTCCAGCGTGCTCAACCAGGGGTTTACGTGCTAGGGGAGTGTTGGAGAGCTCACAACGGGTTCACGACGCCCGCGCTGACGAGATGATCCTGCGGACGAGGTCATGCTCCGCGGCGGGCGGCGATGGTCTCCGGTGGACGGCTGTCATTGACGAGCATGGCATTGGGTGAGGATAAAGACAGAGGTCGATCGATGCCTGGAGGAACCGAACGGGAACTCACCGTTGCCGATAGGTCCTGAAATGAGCCGGCGAGCGACAGGGCACACCAAGAGAGCCCCAAAAGAGGAGGAGGAAGGAGGTGAAACCAGACGGTACGGTCAAATGAAGTTTGACGGAGCCGTGCTGGTCGGGAACATGCAATGCATGGGGAAGAGGGATAGAGAGGCGCAGAGATGTTTTCATTGAAGGGAAAAAGGTCGCTTGGGCTTTGCTTTGGAATCCTTCCGTTTTGGGCAAAGGAGCTGGTACGGTGTATTGAAGACGGCAGACGTGTCTGTGTTGAGGTCTGGCCTGGTTCACAACGAGAGGGAGGGAGCTCGGTATACGCTTGTGTCACGAGAGAGCACAGAGAGAACGAGCGGGCGTGGAGAG
Source organism: Raddia distichophylla (assembly GCA_005191435.1). Taxonomy (NCBI): domain Eukaryota; kingdom Viridiplantae; phylum Streptophyta; class Magnoliopsida; order Poales; family Poaceae; genus Raddia; species Raddia distichophylla. Next base: position 1,053,824 of record SPJY01002222.1, on the reverse strand, counting down.
AGATAAGAGTAACCGGAGGAAGAAGATGATCGAGTTGGTACTTGGTACATCGACAAGAGTGTTGGGCCATAGCTGGGCTGGTAGCCAAGCCCAAGCTGAAAACAAGGTCCCAATTTTGTGTTCAAATCGAATTTAAATTTGGTTATATTTGAATTTGTATTATTTTTTTTGAGCAATCGGCAGTGGTACTGCCATATCCATTAGAAGATAACAGAAAAAGTTATTTACAAGTTTAGAAATTTAGGGGACAGAACCCAAAAAGCCTTGATATGGTCGTCAAATCCAGACGCTAATGACCAAGATCTCAGGTCATGCAGCAACTTTTGGTACACCGAAACAAAACAACTGTACTGAGTCTGAGAGTTGAAGATCCTACCATTTTGCTCCTTCCAAACATTCCAGTATAAATTACCACCCCATCGAAACGTCCTCTCTGTGATTTGGAGATTAGTTTCCTCATGATCAGCCACCAGTGAACAAAACTTTCTTGAGGATTACCTATTCGAATATGTGGTTACAAGTCCTTCAGGTCATTGAGAATTCTTGCCCAAAGTGATTTGGAGAAAGAGCAGGAGGCCAAAAGATTATTGTTGGACATAGAAAAAATTTCAACCATGTCCTTTGGCCCTTGATCAGCGATTAGCAAATAAATATTGATTTTTCGCGGATTAATTCGGCCCTGAACTGGCCTGGCCTAAATTTGGTCCAAAATCAGGCAAATCCTAGGTGGGTACTATAAATATTCAGGATTAAACCCTAGGGGGGAATCAATCGCACAGGAGAATCAATTAGAGGAGGAGCCGGCGGCTGCAAAGAAAAAAGGTAAGAGCATCTCTAGGTGGGTCTCTAAACGATTCCCTAAAACATTATTGCGGACAACCTCAGTCTCTATAACGTTCCAGCAGGGTCTCTATCTCAGCCTCTAAATTTAGAGACTCTCTCCAGAGTCTCTATATTTAGAGACTCTCTAGAGAATCTCTATATCTTTTAGAGAATAGAGACTCTGTTGGAGATAATGGAAATATAGGAAATGAATAGTGATTTAGAGAAGGGATATAGAGAACAAAATACAGAGAACCTGCTAAAGATGCTCTAAGGGCCCCGATTGGTCTCTCTCTCCCTGACTCTCTCCCGGTCTCTCTCTCTCTCGCTGACTCAGCACGAACAGCAGGGGGGCAGCCGGCGGCGCCGCCCCGTCTTCCTCCACGCGCTGGGGCGGCCGGCGCGCCGCCCCCCATCTCGCCCGCGGCCGGCTGCGCCCTCCCGGTCTCCTCGGCGCGCCCCCTGGCCTCCTCTACCACCGCGCCGCCCCTGGCCTTCACCACCCTGTCGCGCCGCCCTCGACTCCTCCACGGCCGGCGCGCCGCCCCATCTTCTCCACGGCCGGCGCGCCGCCCGTGCATCCAGATCGGCGCCGCCCGTCTCCTCCGTCGCCCACGCCCGACGCCGCCACCTCCAGATCGGCGCCGCCCCCTCCTGCCACCGCGCGCCGCCTCACCCGCCTACCCGACGGCGTCGCCCCTGCTCCCACGACGCCACCCACGGCCAGCGCGCCGTCCGTGCATCCAGATCGGCGCCGCCCCGTCTTCTCCGCGTCCACGGCCGGCCGGCGCACCGCCCGTGCATCCAGATCGACGCGCCCTCCTCCAGATCGACGTCGTCCCCACGGCGGCACGGCGAGGACCTTCGCCCCCGGATCCAGATCGGCGCCGCCACTGTTCCACGCGCCCGGCAACGGCCCCTGCTCCTCCACGCTCGGCGGCGGCGGCCCGGCAGCGACGGCGTATGGGTGGCACTGTGCTCCCCCGGATCCCAATCTACAACGGCAGCGGTGAACAAGGGTGGCCAGTGTGCTCCCCCGATTCAGCGTATGGGTGGCCGGCGAGCTCCCCCAATCCAGTCAGTCACGGCGCGTATGGGTGGCAGTGTGCTCCCCCGGCTTCGATCTACAAGGCGGCGCCCCTGCTCCTCGCGATATCCAGCGACCCCCGTCCGTCCTCTCCAAGGCACACGACGACCTGGCCATCTCCAAGGCGTTCCCTCCACAGGCCGGCGGCGCCCGTCCTCTCTGCTCCAGATCCGGCGGCCGATGGCAAAGCCCACGATGACGGCGACGCTCCACGGCCACGGCGACCTCGGCACCTCCTCGTCGAGTCCATGGCACGACTCCTCCACGGCATCCCGTCGGCGGCGATGGCATAGACCCGGCGCGGCCGATCTCTTCTCCTTGCTCTGGCTACATGATCGGCCAAACACGGCGCCGTGTCTCCTCTGCATCGACGCAGCAGCGACCCGTCTCCACCGGCACGGCATCCAGAGCATCAACGGCGCTCTTCGTTCCTGTCGATGGCGCAACCCTCCGTCAACACAGCGGCGAGCAGCGGCGTTGATTTACAGAGCACGAGACGACAACTCGACATCACCCCCGCGTCGTCTAAGCCTTTTTCTCGCTGGCCGTGGCTCTGTATTGCTACACAGTAGAGCTGCTAGCTCCATTGGCTCTGCGTTTCCAAAGAATTGCAACAAAGAGCTAACAATGGGCAAAGTTGCTGGTCATCATACCGTGGAGTCGAAGCATGTGAAGAATAAAAGCCAAAGTACACGTATGATGCACGTACGTATGTATTTGGATGGCCTTGCGTGTATGAATATACACATAAGTGAAGATTATATATATGCTATCATGCATCGATCTACACCAAGCCAAAACGACTATCAATCATGCTGAACAGTCCAAATTCGTGGCGCTATGCTTGGCCTGTCTGGCACGATCGTCACCACCGGTAGAACACTCCGCCTCAAAACATGACGGCCGGTGCCCTACGCGGCACTGTGCACCGTCATCTTCACCAAGCGAAAAGCGCGGCCAACATTGCGCAGAACGATGCTTTGGGTCCTCCTCGAGTCGTCCGTGGCCGAAAACGAGGAAACCCAAAAACCGTTCGACAATCGACCCCGTTATCGACAATGGGAGCCGTCCGCCGCTCTTCTCCAGCAACCCCGTCAACACCGGCGGGGCCGTTCGTCACATCAAACTTAACGGGATTCCGTTCCGTTCAACGAACACTGCCCCGAAGGTGAACAAAACCCTGAAGGCAGCGGTATCACGGATATCTCAATCCCGCGGTGTCGATCTATGTATCATTCCAACAAACCCCGCTCTGAACCCTGAAGGCGAACAAGACCTTGAAGGCCAACAGTATCGTGGAGAACTTAATTCCACGGTGCCGACATACCTCCTATCGATGGGCTTTCCGTTAGGAGGAAGAAGATGATGATGATCAAGACCGTCAAAATCCACATTCAACCCTGGACGTGCTAGGAATATCCTCGAAGACGCCAACAAGCTGTCAACTTCAACCCTAAGTCGAGTGCTAACCGTGCATTCCGTTCAAGCCAAATTACTCCAACGTGAAGCTTGACGAGGACAAGATCAAGCGACACGGGCGGACATAGCCAAATATCAATGGCTGTGCTAGGCATTACACGGGCCCTGCTACCCCGTGTATTCTGCCGTCGCCACCTCAACTCCATCCACCAACTGCACGGTGAAACATAAGACGAAGAGAATAAGAAGACAGCTCCGCGGCTTAATCGAAGGTGTTCCGCGTATCCATGCGCGGATGTAATTAACCGGGTGTCCTTCCGAGGTCCCAGGATCCAAGAATATCACAATCGTCGACCAAGATGGCTAGCAAGCATGGCTATGGAGCGCAAAATAATGAGAACCTGTATTTCATAAACAATTAATGGAATATCAGCGTTCTCTGTCTTTCTTTTGTGTATTTTCGATAAATACACTGGCACGCCCGCAAACACGTCCCGCGCTGCGGAATTTGTGTGCTTCACAATTATTAATTGTCTCATTATGCATACCACAAAGAGGGCACATAACAGAATTGGGCCACCCACGTCTTTGGAGAACATCCGCTGTTAGGATTTTGTTTTGGACCGCTGTCCACATGAAGAATTTGCATTTCGGTTCACAGTTCGCCCTCCAAATGGCTCTATTCAGGGACGGAGCTAGAAAAAAATTTAAGGGGGGCCAATAAGAATCGACTTTTGTATCGAAAAGATCAAATAGAAAATTTGTATTATTTTAATTTGTAAATGCATATGTATTGAAGAATTTTTAGAGCTTTTTAACTAATATATCTTGCGAATTCATGTATATATTTTTTTTTTGAATTTTTTTACTATTTTAACATACAGATTCACATGAAGTTGAAAATTTTTAGAAATTTTTCAATAACTTAACATGGAAATTTATGTATATGTCGGATCCTTTAGAAATCTATCTATTATATATTTAAAACAAGAGCCAACGGAACCACGACATTAGTCCATATCACCTAGATTATTTCAGCCGTAGAATCAATAGTGGGACCAGATTAGCTGGTTGGCGTGGGCCTGTCCTCTCCAGCGGGGGTAGACTGACGCTACTCAAGTCGGTCCTCACGGCTTTGCCTACCTATACCCTCTCAATCATCAAACCCCCCACCCCGCGCCTCGGTCCTCAAAAAGATTGACCAGCTGAGGAAGGCGTTGCTCTAGAATGGCTCACCCACACATGCCCACCCCCCCGCGAGTCAACTGGGACGTGGTCTGCTCTCCCGCCAAGCTCATTGACCTTGGAGTCCTCGACCTCCACCGTTTTGCTCGCGTGTTACACCTGCGCTGAATCCTTCCGTCCCAGATTTTTTCTGATGAAACGAAAGATGAAATCGTATTGTACCCCGCACGAGACAAAAGAAAGTTTATTAGAGAGAATAATAATCTCTTATGAACTCTTAGATTAGATGCATTTCTAATCATTCATTTTCTTTCTCAGAAAACAGAACCAAGCGTCAAGTTCAGTCAAATTGAATATTTTTACGTAAAACACTCTATAAAAAAAAAGAGACCTACCCCCTTTATGATAGAGATAGATTTTTGTTGTATTATATTATTAGCAAAAAGGATCCTTCTTTGGTTAAGCGAAAACTATCTCGATCCGCGATTCGTTAAATATCCAGAATGATCCATTCTGGTAAGGATAAGATAAGAACTGTTCGTTGGATAGAATGAATTCCAAAAATCATACTTCTCTTAATTCTCCTAATTTTGGATTTGCAGCTGCTTCTTTTAGGTAAAAGAAAGAATACTATAAGTAAAAAGTAAAAGCGAAGACCTTAATTTTATTTTACTTTACACGAAATGTGTTTTTTTACTTCATTTTTTTGAGTTTGATAGTTTATTTGTTGGAGAAGAGTGGATCCTTCTCTTCTCATTTCAGGATTGCCCATCTCGAGTCCTCCGTTGAGGATAGAAATTCAATAATAAATAAGTCTTAAGTAAACTTGTTTATTCTTCTTTTTCGAACTATGTTTCCTTCATATGATAGAATATAGAATATGGATTTAAATAAATCGGATCTTTGCAGAGTCTTCCTCGAAAAATACTTATTTCTTTTATCCATATTTCAGCAAGTTTGAATTAGTATGCAAAAAACTAAACTAAACCAATGACTATTCATGATCCCATCCATATTGGATCAATTCCCTATACCACTTTGCAATGAAATTAGAGGAATTTTTGTTATGGTGAAACTTCGTTTAAAACGATGTGGTAGAAAGCAACGTGCGACTTGAAGGACATGATCGATTGTGGATTTTGCTATCCATCATTTTCCATAGTAATGAAAATGCTCTTGGCTCGACATAGTCTGTTCTATTCGTCCCGAACCAAACTTGCGTTGGGTTGTTTGTAAGTAAATAGTACACGATGGAGCTTGAGAGGACAGAATTTCCTTTTTATCAAGGGAAAGAATCTAGGGTTAGTGAAAACTAATAAATTAGGCCAACTTTGTCAGTCTATCCTTAATATAGAAATTAGAAATGGAAAGGTTAAAATAAGAAGAAAATCCAATTTAGGAAGATTGGAAAAGCTCTTTCAATTAAAAGTCTATCAAAATCAATCGCTCGTATTCGATTTCTATAGAAGAGGGAAATGCTTTATCGAAAGGAAATAAGAAAAAAAAAGGGTATGTTGCTACTCTTTTGAAAGAAAAAAGAATAGGAATTCCCGAAGTAATGTCTAAACCCAAGGATTTCACAAATCAAAGATAAAGAATTCCGGAACAAGTAAACGCGATTTTCAACTGTCTCAACAATAAAATTGTCTCAACAATTGAATTGGATCAGAATAAGGAATGAAAGTCAATTCGTTCGAGATGAGACAAGGAAAAGAGTTTAGAGACGACTCAAAAAATTTAGAAGGATTTTGCCTTTTAAGTCTGTCAGTCAAAATTAGCCAACTTGAGTTATGAGTATAAATGAAATTTGTTTTTTCTGTAAGGAAATTAATGCAAGTCATAGTCTAATTTCTATCTACTTCTATTATATATTATAACCAGAAATTCGAATCATTTTCTCGAGCCGTATGAGGAAAAAGCCTCCTATACGTTTCTAGGGGGGGGCGTTGTTTAACTACATCTATCCCAATAAGCTGTCTATCGAATCGTTGCAATTGATGTTCGATCTCGAAGAGAAGGAAGAGATCTTCAAAAAGTAGGTTTTTATGATCCGATAAAGAATCAAACTTGTTTAAATGTTCCGGCTATTCTCTATTTCCTTGAAAAGGGTGCTCAACCTACAAGAACTGTTTATGCTATTTTAAGGAAGGAAGAATTCTTTAAAGAAGGAACTTTGAGTGAATTGAAGAACTAAATGAATAAAAAAGTAGGAGAGGATCGCTAGTATCCTCGTTGCTTAATTATTTAGATACAACTTGCCTCTTTCTTAGTCCTATTTTTGTTTTGACTGAATTTATGTCGTGCCAATCCAACATAAGCCCCTATTTTATTTACTTTTTATATTTAATTTGTTTTCTTACCATTGTATTTCCATTGACAAAGATCTATTGAACAAGTAGAATTTGTAGATAGATGGGTCTCTTTACCCTCACTTCATATTAGGTTTTTCTGTCTACACTTCGCTCAAATGATAAGGTTGCCCCTCTTGCATGTACTCTCATACAAGATTTTTTATTTAAAGTAAAAGAAATAAAAATAGCTAAAAAAATGACAATTTTGCCATCGTGATTGGGGCCGCTCTTTTTTTAACCTTAGTTAAATTTAAGGGGACCTGTTCATTTTGGCATTTGAGTGTTTTTAATGGGGGATAAAATCTTTCTTTTGATGTCTTGCTAGTTCAATGTTTTGACAAGATCGTGTGGTGTAATTCCATTGATTTTTGGGTTTTGATCGTATCTAAGATCCTATTTTATCTGGGTTGCTAACTCAATGGTAGAGTACTCGGCTTTTAAGTGCGACTATAATCTTTTACACATTTGGATGAAGCAACAAATTCGTCCAGACTCTTGGTAGAGTCTAGAAGACCGCGACTGATCCTCAAGGGTAATGAATGGAAAAAATAGCATGTCGTAATGAAATTAAATTCTTATTTTGGATTTTTGGAATAAAAAAAATTCTGATTTTCTGGGTCTAGTGAATAAATGGATAGAGCTTGGCTCCAATTCTGGTAAAATTAAAAGCAACGAGCTTAACTTCTTAATTGAAATGATTCCCCGATCTAATTAGACGTTAAAAATAGATTAGTGCCTGATGCGGGGAAAGATTAGGTTTTCCTATGAGCGTACCTTTTATTTTTTCCTTTTTTTTTTAGAAATCCTAATTATTCTTGATTATGGATTGAATGTGTAAAAGAAGCAGTATATTGATAAAGAGACTGTATTCCAAAGTCAAAAGAGCGATTGGTCTGCAAAAATAAAAGATTTGTTTTCTTTTGTAATTAGAACAAACATAAACTAATTAGATAGAAAAGGAAAAGATCCGTGGATTAGACTCCCTTTCTTTCCAGGGTTTGTATTAAAAACGCGACACCCTGCTCTGACCATATTGCACTATGTATCATCATTTGATAAACTGAGAAATGCTTCTTATTTCTGATTCAAGTAGAAATGCAAATGAAAAAATTCGAAGGGTATTCAGAAAAACAGAAATCTCGTCAACAATACTTCGTTTACCCACTACTCTTTCAGGAGTATACTTATGCATTTTCCCATGATTATGGATTAAATGGTTCCGAACCTGTGGAAATTTTTAGTTGTAATAACAAAAAATTTAGTTCACTACTTGTGAAACGTTTAATTATTCGAATGTATCAGCAGAATTTTTGGATTAACTCGATTAATCATCTTAACCAAGATCGATTGTTGGATTACAACAATTTTTTTTATTCTGAGTTTTATTCTCAGATTCTATCTGAGGGGTTTGCAATCGTTGTAGAAACTCCATTCTCGCTACGAGAATTATCTTGTCCGAAAGAAAAAGAAACACCAAAGTTTCAGAATTTACGATCTATTCATTCAATATTTCCTTTTTTAGAAGACAAATTTTTGCATTTACATTATCTATCGCGTCTAGAAATACCCTATCCTATCCATTTGGATATCTTGGTTCAACTCCTTCAATACCGGATCGAGGATGCTCCATCTTTGCATTTCTTGCGATTCTTTCTCAACTACTATTCGAATTGGAATAGTCTTATTACTTCAATAAAATCGATAAAATCGATTTTTCTTTTGAAAAAAGAAAATAAAAGACTATTTCGATTCTTATATAACTCTTATGTATCAGAATATGAATTTTTCTTGTTGTTTCTTCGTAAACAATCTTCTTGCTTACCATTAACATCTTCTGGAACCTTTGTGGAAGGAATCCACTTTTCTAGGAAGGTGGAACATTTTTGGGTAATGTACCCAGTCTTTTTTCGGAAAACCATATGGTTCTTTATGGATTCTCTTATGCATTATATTCGATATCAAGGAAAGGCAATTCTTGCATCAAAAGGAACTCCTCTTTTAAAGAAGAAATGGAAATGTTACCTTGTCAATTTCTGGCAATATTCTTTCTCTTTTTGGACTCAACCGCGAAGGATCCATCTAAACCAATTAGCAAACTCTTGCTTCGATTTTCTGGGGTACCTTTCAAGTGTACCAATAAATACTTTGTTAGTAAGGAATCAAATGCTAGAGAATTCATTTCTACTAGATACTCGAATGAAAAAATTCGATAGTACCTACTACTCCTCTCATTCGATCCTTATCAAAAGCTCAATTTTGTACTGGATCCGGACGAAATCAAATAGTTGGCAATCATATGACAAATAGATAATCCCAGTAGAATACTTGGTGTCATTTCTCAAGTACTTCGTCAAAATATATTGTATTTATCATGTAACGTACTACTCTGGATATTCTAGTTACATGAAATGAGTGCAGTATCGGCATATCAAAATTATACACTCCAATGATAACAATATTAATTTTCCATTATTTTCATGTAATTTTTAGGATCTTTCCGATCTTGTGGGATTCTAATAAAATTTTGACATACAAAAAAGGGAAATTAATTATCCATATAATCCAAAAAATCCAATGATATCACCAGGTTTGTTGGATACACTCCAGATGAGAGGTAAGGTGTTTTGGGCTGCAAAATGGCAGTTTTTCCATATCTCTTTATTTTCATATATAGACTAATACAAAGACCCACACAGCCACACCCTCACTAACTCCAGATCGTGGCTATAACTCCCCATTACCTGCACTTGCATGATCCTATTAATCAACAACGTGCAACTGACCAAGCAAACAGACTGAAACTGAAAACACATTAACCATGCTATTAACTACCATAAAAAACTGACAGAAACTGACTCAAAAACTGAACAAGCAATAGAACTGTAATTAGAAACTGACTCTAAACGCACATGACTTATTTGACAATCACCCCCTAAGTCCTGTTGCAAATCACTTCTTGAAGAGACCAATCTTGGTGCATAGCTCATGAAACCTGATTCGCCCAAGAGGCTTGGTGAGAATGTCTCCCAACTGCTCGGCCGTCCCAATGAACTCCACCTTGATCTTTCCATTTTTAGCACTCTCTCTTATATAATGAAACTTAACATCAATGTGCTTACTCCTGTCATGATGGACTGGATTCTTCACCAAAGAAATTGCTGACATGTTGTCCAGTTTCAACACCGGTGTACTAAGCTCCACTCCAAGCATCTCGGTGAGAAGCGTAGCCAACCAAACTCCTTGACATGCAGCAGAAGCTGCTGCTACGTATTCTGCCTCACAAGAGGATAGGGCCACTACCTTCTGCTTGCTGGATTGCCATGTGATAGGGCTCCCATTGAAGAAGAAAACTACCCCATATGTACTCTTCCTATCATCAATGTCACTACTCATATCACTATCACTAAATCCCAGCAGTTGTGGATGTCCTTCCTTCTTTCCTGTTGCATAGAACACTCCCAATCTTTGGTTCCAGCCACATAGCGCAGGATGCGCCTAACAGCTGTGAGATGCTATTCATGTGGTTGCTCCATGAAACGGCTCACATATCCAACTGAATAAGCCAAATTTGGTCTTGTATGCATAAAATAACGCAGGCTCCCAACCAAGCTTCTATAGAAAGTGGTATCAACCAACGGTGTAGAGCTGACCTTGCTAAGCTTGAGCCTCACTTCCATTGGTCCAAACCAGCCTTCTCCACCAACTTTTCTGCATAGGCCATTTGTCCAAGTTTAATGCCTCTAGCTCCTTGAACAACCTCGATGCCCAGATAGTAATGAAGGGCACCAAGGTCACTCATCTTAAATTGCATCTTCATCTCCTCCTTGAACTTGGCGACTCCACTGCTATTCCCTCCTATGATGATCAAATCATCAACATAAACTCCAACTATCAATCGATTTCTTCCATCTCCACGAGTGTACACACCATGTTCACAAGTGCTCTGATGAAAACCAAGAGAGACCAGAGTGGTATCCACTTTTGTACTCCAAGCCCGAGGTGCTTGACGAAGTCCATAAAACGCCTTGTGCAAACGCAGCACCTTCCCTGCATGATCAGTGGTTTTAAATCCTGAAGGTTGAACCACATACACCTCCTTCTCAAGCTCACCATTGAGGAATGCCGACTTTACATCCATGTGGTGTACCTCCCAAGAATTGTGCGCAGCAATGGCTAGCAACAGCCTCACTGACTCCAATCTGGTCACAGGGGCAAAAACTTCATCAAAGTCAATCCCTTGTCACGGCACATATCCTTTGGCCACAAGTCTGGCCTTATGCTTCACCACAGCTCCATGCTCATCTCTCTTCACCTTGAACACTCACTTCAATCCTATTGCACAATGTCTAGTTGGAAGATCAATGAAACTACATGTCCTATTGTCAGCAATGGACTGGAGCTCCTCTTCCATAGCACTACACCAATTTGGATTGTGCAGTGCTTCTTCCACATAAATGGGCTCATCAGCACTCACCACATGTAGCTCCTCAGCAGCCAAATCTCGTGGCACCAAGCCCGGTGCAGCCACTGGACCCAACAAATTGTCGAAGGTGCGGTACCTTGGCACCTCGTCGTCTTCAACATAAGCATCTAGTCCAGAGTCATGTGATGAAGGAGTTGCAAGCTCAATGGCCGGTGTACCTTGAGTAAAGCCACCCGCTGTTGCAGACGATGCTGGAACAGAAATTGGTGATGCGGACACTGGAGAAGGTGACATAGCAGGTGGCGTCGTCGTGGTCGAAGTAGTCCAGTACTCCACAGTCAGTGGCTCCAGATCTTCACCACCATCAACTCCTCCTTTGCTCCAATCCCAATTTGCACTCTCATCAAACACCACATCCCGTGACACCACCATCCGATCAGTGATGGGATCATACAGCCAGTAGGCATTAGAGTATGCCTCATAGCCCAAAAGCACCATTGGCATGCTGCGATCTTCCAGCTTGTGCAAGTGGGGCTTGGTATTTTTGACATAACCAAGACAGCCAAAGGTGCGAAGAAAGTTCACCACTGGTCACACTCCATACCAAGCCTCAAACAGTGTCTTCCCTTCCAAATTCTTTGTAGGTGATCTGTTCAAGAGAAAGACAACAGCAGTCACTGCCTTCCCCCAGAATCTCATCGGCACCCCTTTGGCCTTCATCATGCTACGAGCAACCCCAACAAAAGTCTGATTGCGCCTTTCCACAACGCCATTCTGCTGAGGGGAATAGGGTGCCGTGATATGACGTTGTAGCCCTCTCTCAGCACAATACTCTCCAAATTCAATCGCAGTGAACTCACCACCACGATCGGTACACAGCGCCTTAAGCCTGGAAACACATTATTCCAGTTGCTGCATCTCCCTTCGACTTGAGCACCATGATCCACATGTAGCGTGACATGCCATCAACGAGCAGAAGGAAGTACTTGTTTCCAACAGGTGTTGCCAGCGTGATTGGGCCACAAACATCACCATGAACCAATTCTAGCTTCCTCGTTGCTCTGTGCTTGGCTTCCTTGGGGAATGGTGTGTGCTTTTGCTTGCCAATAAGGCAACTATCACACACCTGATAGACGTGATCGATCTTGGGCAGCCCCTTCACCATTTCCAGTTGCGCAAGCTTGCGCAAGGCGGGAAAATTCAGATGGCCGAAGCGCGCCTGTCACTTCCAAGCCACCTTTGAGCTGCGCGCTGCCAAACACGTTGGCCTTGCAACCTTGATCTTCAGGATGTACAGCCCATTGGGTGATCGCCACACCTTGGTGTGCAGTCCATTGGTAGAGTCGATGATGCGCAATACAAAATCCTCAATTTCCGCCTTGCTTCTTGCTTCATCAAGCTGCCCCAAACTGAGAATATTGGTGGTAAGCCTTGGTATGTAGTAGACGTCGGTGAGTGCTCGATGTTGTCCCTCCTTGCAGGCGAGGAGAATGGTCCCTCGGCCTTCAATGTTCACCACTAAGCCGTCGCCGAAACAAACCGTCCCTTGGACGTTTGCATCGAGCTCGGTGAAGGCTGTGCGAACGCTAATCATATGATTGGTGGCTCCCGTGTCCACTATCCATTCCATATCCTCCGCATCCGCCTTCTGCTCAATTTGGGTTAGAGCACACTCCTCCTTAATGATGACACCGATGGTTGGATTGGATGCCGCAATTGGTGACGGCGACGACGATGTGATTCTTCCATGTGCCATCAACAAAGTCGCCTCTTCCACCTCATCACCTTGTCCTTGCGCAAAATTGGACTGCTCCTTTGGTTTGCTGCGGCACTCGCGAGCCCAATGCCCATGCTTCCCGCAGTTTTTGCACTGGTCACGAGCAATTTGCGGCTGGAAGTAGCCACTCTTCCCGCCATTGCCGCAACGGCCACGGCCACCGCTGCCTCGGCCACGGCAACCATTGCCGCCACCGTGAGCGCTTCTGGAATTGCTGTTATTGCCAAACTTCTTCCGCTGCCGGGCTTTCCACTACTCCTCCATGAGCCGTAGCTTGCCACCGGAGTCCAATTGCGCCACGCCATCCCCGTTGGAAGTGCGTTGGTAACGCTGCTCCACCGCACGGAGACTCCCAGTCACCTCCTCCACCGATAGCGCCCCGACATCAAGCAGCGTCTCAATGGAGATTACCACTTGAGTGTAGTGCTCCGGAACGACTTAGAGGAACTTTTTCACCACCTCCGCATCCGTGATCGCGTCGCCAAGGGCTCGAAGGTGGTTCGCCAAGCCGGAGATCCTCATGGAGAAGTCGTCGACGGTCTCGTTATCCTTGAATTCAATGTTGGCGAAGTGACGACGGAGTTTCTAGGCGTTGGCCTCCTGGACACACTCAACACCCATCCACACGATCTTGATGGTGTCCCATGCCTCCTTTGTTGTCTCCTTGACAGCGAGCATCGCCAACATCACCGGTGGCACTGCGCGAAGAATCGCAGACAACGCCATCCGATCATCTTGGAAGTCGTCGGTGCCGGGGTCGATTGCATCTCACATGCCTTGCGCCTGAAGATTCACCCGCATCACTAGCGCCCACTCGACGTAGTTGGTGCGGGAGAGTACGGGGTACTTGATGGAGCTCGATGCTCCCTTCATCACCTGCTTGACAACGATCTCGTGCACCTCTCCATCGCGGTTACTACCACGACGTGGTGGGGGTGAGGGCGACGGCACGCGTCGCCGTGGGGGCGTCCTGGAGCTGCGGCCGCCACGACCACCCGCGGCACCAGCGCCTTCCGCGCCACCGTCTCCTCTGCCGCCGACACCTCGCCCACCAGCACCGCGACCACCAACCTCCATGGCTAACACTCAGTGGGGAACCTTACCAGGGTCTCTCACTCAGCTCTGATACCAGATGTTAGATACACTTCAAATGGGAGGTAAGGTGTTTTGGGCTGCAAAGTGGCTGCTTTTTCCATATCTCTTTATTTGCATATATATATATATATAGACTATTACAAAGACCCACACAACCACACCCTCACTAACTCCAGATCGTGGCTATAACTCCCCATTATCTGCACTTGCATGATCCTATTAATCAACAACGTGCAACTGACCAAGCAAACAGGGAAAACACATTAACCATGCTATTAACTACCATAAAAAACTGACAGAAACTGACTAAAAAACTGAACAAGCAATAAAACTGAAATTAGAAACTGACTCTAAACGCACATGACTTATCTGACAAGGTTTGGGGCACTGCTGCTGGCGGCCGGTGCGCCGCCGTAGTCATCTCCCAAGTCCTCCGGCGCCACACAGGACACCAGATAGCAGATTAAAGTGATGAATGCTTTATTGATAGAAGATAGATTCAACTTATACTGGAAAAAAAAAGTACATAGCTTATAAAAATCAAGCTTGATTATATTTCAACTTCTCTTGAAGAAAAAGTTATTGAACCCATTAGGACCAGAGGCTTTATCTAGAGAGTTGCTTGATAATCGAATCAATTTCCTCAGTACTGCAGATATGTGAAATCTCATCAAGCTCTGTACACTGAACACATAATTGTCATGAACTATGCCCAACTTCTGCTGGAAAAAGTCATAAAGGATTTTCTCTTTTTCTGTGTGAGAGGAAACTGTATTACCCAAGCTATTAGTTAAAGAACTAATAGAATTCCTTGTAATTCTGTCAGAGGCAATTGCATGGAGGAACTTTGTGTTTTCATCTCCAAATTTCATCCACCTCATGATACATCTGTTTTTCCAGTAGGCTTTCTGAAGTTCCAGGAGCTTGAGAATATGTGAATTCAACATGTCCTTGAAGGAGAATTCATGTTGCCATAAAGGTCTGGTTTCTTCAATCTTATTCAAGAAAGCTAAAGCATGATGACTTCTATCAATGAGAAGTTTCAAATTGGATATACTACTGCTCCAAGTCCTAGGAATTCTTCTTAGGAATTTGAACTTAGCTGATATAAGGCTGGCTGAATCTGATCTTGTGTGAGATGTATGGTTTCATGCAAAAGTCACAATTTTGTCAAAATCTGATAACTGAGCCCAATAGTTCTCAAACCTGAAGATATGTGACTTGGGGACCTTTGACTGTAAACAAACCAGGCAAGGATTATGATGAGAGACTGAGGAATCTAGAACTAGAATAGTAGAATTGGGAAAAGCATTCATCCAATTTTGAGTAGTAAGAAACCAGTCCAGCTGTTTTAGCAATGGATGAGCTTGTTTATTGGTCCAAGTAAAGAACTTATTCTTCATGGGAAGATTAATAAGAGCACGATTATTGTTGATGTTGTTAAATATGAACATGTCATTAAGATTAGTACCCGAGAGATTCCTATTGTGTGAGAATCGATAGAAGTTAAAATCCTCAACAAAGATCCATTGATCCGAATTAGATATCTGAAGGTTATAAAACCAATTGACAAAATCATATCCGAGTCTCCTTGTGCAAGGAGCCAAGGACCATATATATTGAGTAGATTCGAAATATTACCATCAAGCACGTTATTGATTCTGGTATGCACCACATATGGGAGTGTTTCAATTACAACAACACTGTAAAATCTGGAATTCCATAAGGTAATAATTTCACCTGATGCACCATCAGAAGGGCTAAAAACAAATGAATCGATACTCTTAGGGTAGAAATTCTTGATAAAATTATGATCAAAATGGGTCATTTTGATTTCTTGCAGACAAACCAAATGGCAACTATTAGAAGAAATAATATGGTAAATAGGTTGCCATTTGAAATTGGAGTTAATTCCTTTAACATTCTAGCTTAATAGTTTGATTTGCTGACTATCCATCAGGAACATTATAAAAGATCCAAATATAAAGGAGACATATACTAGATATGCTCTCACTGCTCCTCATGCGCCAATTATACATCATCCAAAAGCAGCTAAGATAACCACATAAATACAAAAGGGGCAAGAAGCCCAAATGTTCTGTCGAGAACTATCCATTGACCAAAAGAGAGATGAAAGTAGCTGACACTACTGGTAGCAATTGAGTCATATGTCAACCCCTTGATGCCATCATCCTAGGGGAGCACCATTTCCATGCCACAATATTTTTGATAATGTTTGCAGCTGCTCATTGGAGAGGTTGGAGTGGCTTGCTGGGTCAGAGGCTAGGATCTATGGTGCAGTAGAGTGTGCATGTGGAGCCTGAATGCATAAAGCTTTCCTTGTGTGCTTTCCTCTAGGCTTCCCTCTCTTATCCATTGGAATGGACAATAGATCATCATCAACCCTTTTCAATCGACTGCTCCTTGTAAGGTTGGAGTTCAGGATAGGGCACTTCTGCTTCTTAGTTCTAGGAAAAGGACTTTCTGACAACATAGTTGTATCAAGCGACTCCTGAAAGCAAACGATGGCACCTTCATAACTCTTGTCATACTCTTGAGAGGCCTTCCTCTTGAGATCTCTGTCCAGTGATGCAAATAAAGTGCGACAACCACCAAGAACCACAATTTCATTGTGCATGGCAGAAAGATTCACAGAATTCAACAGTACATGATCATTTTGTGCAAGTAGAGAAATTCTTGAAGGATTGTATAGCACTATAGCCCAATCTTTGGCTTGTTCTCTAATATCTTGCTCTGCCCGAAGAAAAGAGGCCTCGAGGGTCCCATCCACCACTCCATTGGAGTCATCAGATGCATGGGCATTGATGGAAGTAGAAGGGTTGTCATTAGCACTAGGATTGGCTCCCTAAATACAAGCTGGCCATGCAACTCCATCAATAACAATATCATCCTCCTGATTGTCCATATCATGAACTGGCATCAAGTTTTTATCAGCTAGTGGATCATCAGGAATAGGGTCATCTGCTGGGGGATCATTGTCATCATCTTCAGGTGGTTGGATGACTGGATTTGAATTTGCTCCTGGAGGGGAAAGAGGATTTTTTGGGGCAGGCATTTTTTGTTAGAATTATTGGGCCTGGCCCATTTAATATCTAAATAATTCCTGGAAAATCTCAAAGGCCCATGTATGCATGAGGCATGTGAAATTTCTTTAGTACCATATTGCTAGTGGGAGGAGTGGAGGACATGCTTAAATAGTGGAGCTTGCTCCCTCCCACTAGAGAATGTGATGGGAGAGAGAAATAGAGAATCACACGCGCGCTCGCTCGCCTCGCCGGGCCGGGCCGGGGCGGGCTCGGGGCGTGCGCACGGCACCTGCGTGAATGGTCCGCCGAAACCGGACCCTCGTGCTTGCGCAGACGCAGCCTCTTTTTGCAGTTTTATTTCTTTTGCTCTCCGGATTTTGCGGGTCAGATATGGAATATGCAAATCGTGTTGGACTCGGTCGCGGCCCGTTTCGCGATCCGTTTGCCTCACGCGTTTTGCTATATAAATCTGCCGCCGCGCCGTCCAGAGGCATCAGATCAGATCGCTCCTAGGGTTTGCCACCTCCCTCTGCTGCGCCGCCGCTTCGGTTCTTCCCCATCCCGTGCGCCGGCGTGCACCGTCGTTCGGGAGAGCAGGTCTCCGGAACCGATCGCCCTCGAGCTCCTGCACCGGGTAGGGCGAATCAGGTTTTTGGGAAGCGCTCGGCGCGACTGCTCGCTGCTTCCTTCTTCCGCTTCGCGAGGACTTCTTCCACTACGCCGTCGCGATCTGCGTCGGCAACACCTTCTCCAAGACGGCGTCTGATTCGGAGAACCAGACCTCGCCGCAACTCGTACCGTACGGCGACGACGACCAAGTCCAGTAAGTCATCTCCTTCGCGAGTTCACCAGAGAGATATACGTGTATTTCTTCTACACGTGTATCTAGGTTGTGCTTCTGTGGTTTTAACCTGTTTTATCTATCTCTCAGAAGTTGTGCATGTTATATCTTGATTAAAATAAACCTGAAAGTGCTAATTATTTCAACATTTTTTAGCAAGGTTTCCACCAAAACGGAACACTGGGATTGTTAGAGAATATCCTTGATATCCACATGGCGCAGCTGGGAACCGAACCTTCAAGATTCTAGTGATTTCATCAAAATCATTGATGAGCGCCTTGACAAAGATTCTATCAGGTATGTCTGGAGTCCTAGTCCATGTGATCAGACATCCAAAAGGTTGAATCAGTAGCTTGAGGTAGTCCTGTTCGATCAGATCTAGCGGAAAAGGTGCTAGGATCAACCAAGTCTCAATGAAGAAATTAGCACTTCTCACTTTAACTCCTGTGTTGTGGCGGAAGAACCGAATGGCAAAATCCCCGATCATACGAGCTGGACCATCAATAAGTCTATCGACATCTATGACCATTTCTAGCTCGTAAAGTCCTACCCCGAACGGATGAAAGGAAGCATGTAGGACTGGAATATCAAGTTCTTCCACTAAGAACTGTTGAGTCAAGTGCTGGAGCAGTAGTACCTGATCTGGAAGTCCTCCTTGAAAAGTAGCTCTGACATAGTTCTAATGACGGCGAGCAATGTTGTGATTGAGAGTAATAGTCGCTTTTGGAATCCGTTAGGGCCACCATCAATGCTGTGAGCTTCTGGATGAGGCAGGTACGGCAGCGGGTTGATGGCGAAGAACGCCATGGGAGGAGGGGGAGGTGGAGGCAATGGGCAAGGGGGCGGTTGTGTGAGGGGAGACGAAGGGTTTCCTCGAGGCAAAGAGGAAGGAAAGTCATGGGAAGCTTTTGTGGCATCAACTGTAGATGGAAACTACGACTGCGAATTAAGCTTGGACCTTCAAACTTGTGTGAGCCGTTTCTTTGAGAGACACTCCTCAAGTGACGATGAGAGCATCTCTAATGGTGCCATATCAGCTAGCTATAAGGATTTTAACTCAGCCCTTTGCTTATGTGGAGAAAAAGAGGGTGTGCTAACTACCAACTTGCAGCTAATCTATAGCTGATTCCAATGCACCTACTATGTATTACATGTAGACCCATATTCAATATTATAGTCAATGTTATAGCTAGTTCATTGAAGAAGCTAACTATATGTTATCTATACATGACATGGCACTTGTTTATAGCTAGCAGCTAGCTGCACCATTGGAGATGCTCTAAAAGTGACAAATATCACACCTCAATTTGGTCCGACCCATGGTATTTGAAAATTGAACTTGGCACTCATACGAGCGTTCCGCAGAATCAGGCTGAGAATTTTGGCAAAGAACAGGCTGATTTTGATCTTGATCATTGAACTTTCTGAGTGACTGTAAGCGATCAAAGACCGATCTTTGCTTTGGAACAGAGGGCTGAATACGATCAAAACCGATGAACAGACAGTTGGATGAGAACGATGAAATACTGAAGCTTGAGCAGTCTTAGTAGATAAAGCAAACTTGAGTCTATCAAAGACCGATGACACACGAATGGTGTTTTGGGATGTCCTCTTGTTAGAAATAAGAGTCCATTCATTATATTTCTCTAATGACCAAATTCGGAATTCCTTGCGCCAATTAGGTAAACCATAATTCCAGAGATGAAATTAGAGAAGTCCTTTTCAATGATCCTTCTTAATTTATAAATGTAAAATCCCACCTCTTTGGAGAAAACTTCAAATCGAAAACCTTGATCAAATAGTTTAATAACTCGAAAATGCTCAGGAGCACCCCCAAAAAAGCCGAGAGAACATTTGCAACTGAAACTTGATCCAACCAAAAGCGAAAGCACCCAAAAGAAACCACCAAGATGAAGGGTTGTGAGTCTCTACCGATAGGAGAAACCACCGGGCATTGGAAACGTTGCCAAATCTCCTTCTCAAATCGAAGACCTCGATCTCCCTAATACAGAGAGAAGGTCGTCATCGCGAGAGGGAGAAGTATCTTCATTGGGAGAAGATTGATGGGGAGAGCAACGCAACCCATGTCGCCACCGAGATCGCCTCCCTAGTCACCTCCCCAGTCGCCATTTTCAGTTAGTGGTACCGCCATCTTAATATCTTAATGCTAGTGAGAGGAGTGGAGGACATTCTTAAATGGTATAACTTGTTCCATTTTACTAGAACATGTTATTGGAGAGAGAAATATAGATACACACGCGTGTGGCCTCCTTTTACAGTTTATTCTTTTACTCTCTGGGGTTTTATGGAATGGTTTTGAGTTACGGGAATGTGTGAACCGACCGTGGCACGATCGTGGCCCATTGGCCCACAAATTTCTCCCTATATAAACCGCCACTGCCGCAAGGAGTTAAATAGACGAGATATGAAACCCTAGGTTTTGCCACTCTCATATGTTGCCTCGTCGTAACAAGACTTCGCCCTCGCGTGCGTCGGCGTGCACCGTCGAACGGAAGATCAGCTCCGCGGAACAGCACTGCCCTAGTGCTCTTGCACCGAGAGAGGGCGAATAAAGTTTTTGGGAAGCATATATACATGACTGCTCATCTTCACCGCTCGTTTCTCCATCTCAATCTAAAGAGATGTCTTCACCGGCGTAAATCACCGATGACAACACCACTAACCCAAACGTTGTCGACAACACCGATAACGACAACGTCGTCCCCAACGTCAGCATCGTACGTATTCCTCGTTGATGTTCTTGCGAGTATATCAGAGGGATATACATGCGCTGCTCGTGCACGTGTATCTACGATACGCTCTTGTTTACAACTATTTGTTTATAAAATCTATTTCATGTTTTATCTTTAGGTTAATATATAATTGAAAGTGCTAATATTTCCATCAATTTAAAAACCTTATATTACGTACTTTGATATATCGATGACTAGCTTTGTCAGTGCACTAAGGCTAGAGAAATTCATCGGTGTGCGCTTCAAGAGATGTCAGGTAAAAATCACTCTATTGCTGACGGCTATGAACGTCTACTATATTGCGGCTAGCAAACCTGTGGGAAAAACCCTTACCTTTGATGAGGAAAGGGATTTTTAGGAGGTCACCACAATATTTTTAGGTGCTATTCTTAGCGTTCTTGCCGATCATTTTTATGATGTGTATATTCACGTAAAATACGTGAAAAATTGTAAGATATAGTGAATGTTAAATTCACTGCAACCGACGTTCGAGGTGAACTGTATTTCATGCAGCAGTATCATGGTTATAAGATGGTTGATAACGGTTCTGTGGTTGAGAAGGCTCATGAAATACAGTGCATCGTAAAAGACCTCGAACTTCTCAAATGTGCATGGCCTAATAGATTTGTGGCTGGGGACATCATTATCAAGTTACCTCTTTTCTGGAGAAATTTCGCGCATCAATGTTGAGAATCTGATCGTTTCTCTTGATATTGAGGAGAAAATTCAGGCTAAGGATGCACCTACAAAAGGAGGCGAGGAAACTTCTAGCACAAATATGGTTCAATGGCATGGTAATAACAAAGGAAAAAAATAAAGCCAAACAAATCACTAATTTTAAGAAGGGGCCAAACAAGAATGAGATGTCTTGTTAGTTTTGCGAGGAGGTTGGGCATAGGGTAAACAGTGTCCAAAATGCAAGGACAAAAAGACTAATCAGGGTTAGAACTAAAAGTCTATCAACATGACCATTGGCAACAATGGAGGAGTCAGCGGGTATGGTATTTTACATATTGTTCTTTCTATGGGTTAGTCTACCAATTGGTGGATTGATATTGTGCTAATATCTCATTGTTCTCTTCTTATCAGGTCGCAAAAAGTTTCACCGTATTGATGGGGAACAGGTCCAATGCTTCTGTTCATGGTGTTGGCACGGAAGATTTGAAGTTTACTTTGGGGGAGATCGTGTAACTAAAGAACGTGCATTATGCCGCTTCTATCAACAAGAACCTCGTTAGCAGGTCCCTTCTCTGTAGAGATGGGTACAAAGTGGTATTTGAGTCTAATAAAGTAGTTGTGTCTAAACATGTACTATTTATTAGTAAAGGCTATAAGTGCATAAGCTTGTTCTGCTTTTCTCTCTTAGTAAAGCAATAAGTTTGTGAAACATATTTGTGACAATGTTAATGGTAGTGAGGCTAATGTTTGGCACTCAAAATTATGTCATATAAATTTTGGTTGCATATCTTGGCTTGCCATTATGAATTTAATTCCAAAATTTCCTACCATCGAAGGCTCTTAAGTGCCAAAGCCGTGTGCAATCAAACCAACCTTGTAAGCCTCATAAGACCACTGAGGAGAGGGACTTGGCACCTCTAAATACATGAGATTATTCATGCGTGGACGCCTCCTTATTCTCCCCAATCAAACGGGGTTGCCAAAGAAAAAATGATCAATGTGACTTTAGACATTATGGGATTACCTAACGCATGGTGGGGGAAGGCTTTGTCACGTGTCACGTTCTGAATAAAGTTTTGTCCAAGAATAAGGAGAAAACTTCATATATATTAGTTATCGAAAGGGAGAAAGCCATCACTTTCATAACTGTGCACGTTGGGGCACTTGGCAAAAGTCATGTACTTATAATTAAGAATTGCATGCTTGGGGCTAAGACCGTGGATTATATCCTCCTTGGATATGCACCTCATAACGTTGGTTATAGATTTTTAATTGTTAAATTATAGGATCACTCATGTACCTAGCTAGCACTACAAGGCTAAACATCTCATTTGTTGTTAGCAAATTGAGCCGGTTTACCTCTAATTCAAGAGATGGTCATTGGCGAGCACTCAAAAGAGTTATGCGCTATTTGAGAGGCACTATGAAATTTTTCGGTTGCACTTTACTGGGTACCCAACAACACTAAAGGTTGATGAAATCAAGGACATAAGTGGATATGTGTTCACTCTTGTTGGCGGCGCAGCCTCATGCAGGTCTTGCAAACAGGCTATCTTGATACACTCAACGATGGAAGTAGAATTGGCTGCTCTGGACATGGCCACTATCAACGCAGAGTGGTTGCGTGAACTCTTGATGTATCTTCCAATGATTGAAAGGTTGTTCGGCCATCCTTATAAACTGTGATAATTAAATAGTTATTGTTAAAGTGAACAGTTTTAAGAACAACATAAAATCCTCAAGTCATGTTGAAAGACGTCTCAAATCTGTCAGGAAACTGAGAAACTCCGAAGTGATAACGTTGGATTGGATTATATCCAAACGGTTAAAAACCTAGTATACCCATTTACAAAGGGTTTGTTACGGAGTGTGATAAACAGAGCATCGAAGGAACTGGGTATAAGACCCACGTGAGTTATACCATTGCTGTAACCCAGCATCATGTGAATTAGGTCCTAGGAATAAGCTATTGGTTAACCGGAGGAGAATATAACTATTCTAACCCGCTCTATGTGAAGATGCAATACTCTCTAATCTGTATGGCAGATTGATTTTTGCCTTAATTTGTTTTGTTGGCTTTTATTAGTAAAGATGTCATGCTACATAGCATCTTGAAAGAACACATCTATATGAGCCCGACTGCTCGAGTCGTAGTCTATGAGATTTGGATAATTTCTAGTAAACTCATGAAGAGACCATAGGGCACAAATTATATGTTCCATCCGAGGGGTGGCCTATTGGCGGCCTATTATCAGTTAAGTTTTCAAGTGTAACTTATTTGCACAAAACTTGTAATCCAATGCTTAGTTCATTGTCAAGATGTTTAAACATAACAAGTTTTCACCGAAACACCGGTAGTATTTTAATAGCTTTGGGTGAAGGCAAATTGTAGGTGGGACTTTGAGATCTAGTGGGGTTTGTTTAATTATTAGGGTTGAGGCCCCTTTAAATGTGAAATAATTTCTAAAAAATCTCAAAGGTCCACCTCATGGAGGCATGTGAAATTTATTTAGTATCATATTGCTAGCAGAAGGAGTGGAGGACATACTTAAATAGTAAAGCTTGCTCCATCCCATTAGAACATCTCATGGGAGAGAGAAGTAGAGACCACATGCATGTGCTCGCCTTGTAGCAAACCGGACTCAAGGAGGCGCATGGCCCCTGTGTGAATGGTCCACCGAAATCGGACCCTCATGCTTGCGTAGATGCGGCCTCCTTCAGTTTATTCTTTTGCTCTCCGAGTGTCGGCCCACGTGTTTCTCTCTATACAAACCGCCGCCACCGCCAGGAGTCAAATAGACGAGATACAAAACTCTAGGTTTTTCCACTCTCACTTGTTGCGCCGTCACAACCATGCTTCCCTATCCCATGTGCAACGTGTACCGCCGAACTAGAGAGCAAGTCTCTAGGACCGCACCGCGCTAGTGCTCCTGCACCGATTGAGGGCGAATAAGGCTTTTGGGAATCGCATTTGCGCGACTACTTGTCTTTAACGCGCTTCTCGGTCTCGATCTAAAGTGATGCCTTCACCGGCGTAAGTCACCGACGACACCAACACTAGTGCGAACGTCGTCAACAACACCGTCAGTGACAACGTCGTTCCCAACGTAAACACCGGTTGCTCGTGCATATTCCTCGTTGCTGTACTTACAAGTATATGAGAGGGATATATGTACATTTTTTAAAACCAGCCTTTTTGGAGGCTCCGTAATAACTTAGATCCCGAGTTTTCAAAAATCTGTTTAAATAGTAAAAAATTTAAAAAAATGTAAAATTTTGTTTGTGAGCTCATATCAACTAGAAGATCAAAATGAGCAGTTCGGATCGTTCACATCGGTCATAGGTTTTGCAAACCGAACGTGAAGCACCAAAACATCCGTGCTTCGCGAAGCACCATAGCTCAACTCTCTCTCTCTCTCTCTCTCTCTCTATATATATATCGTAATAACTTCGTATAGCATACATTATACGAAGTTATACGATGATTATACCATATTGATTAATTAGTAATTTTATTATTTTGGACTTAGTGATTATTTAATTGACATGCGTATATTTTAATTCAAGCATAGTGAGTTAGTAGTATTATTTTATTTTCATGTACGTAATAGTTGTTAGTTGTCCAGATTACGAACGTAGATGGAGGCACCACTGCATATATTTTACGGAGATGCACCCGCGGCGGTGCAAGGGAATTTCTTTAGCATGCACCCATGCGACCATGTGCAGACCACAATAACAATGCCAATAGAGCTACAAATGCTATCGAGGACAATTACTACAAAACTCGGCATAAACCGTCATGAATACAAGCTGGTCCTACACGGTGTTAGACCATGCCCGGTTCCAAATAGTACGGTGTATGTGTACAACCTATGGCCACTCAAAAGTAAGGGGGCTTGGACGTACTACGTGAATAAGTCTTTAGAAGAAGGGTTTCAGCTTGGCGTGTACGTCCGGCCGGAGCCACGAGCTTCTGAGGCTGGGCCGAGCAATACCGTAGAAGGGGAGGGACAGAATACAGTGCCGCATGTCAATGAGGAAGACCCGATGGCTAGTGTCCTGGCAGGTGTTGAGGCACTAGGCACGGACACGGAGCCGGGGGCCGCAGTGGACGTGGGAGAGATAGATGCAGAGGCCCTGGCTGAAGAGGGTAACGAAGGTGGTGAAAATGCAGAAGAAGAAGAGGACGATCCGATGCATGCCGTGCAGTATTATCGTGCCCTGGATGCTTCAAATTGGGTCATAGGTGACCACTCCAATATTTCCACGTGGGGGTATATGCATAGGGACATAGCAGTGGGGCACGAGTTCAGCACGAAGGAAGAGGTCATCCACTTTGTGAGCAACTATGGTGTAACCACACGGCGTGAGCACTTTGTCGCACGGTCCAATCCGACCATGTACGAGGTGAAGTGTGTGAAGAGACCTGAGTGCTCCTTCCATGTTCGGGCGCATCGCCCGAAACATGAGGATCACTTTATAATCAGTAGATATGAGCCGCACACCTGCACGGAGGAGTTGGTACGCAATATTAACAGCAATGTGGATTCCAAATTCATAGCCCAGATGTTGTTGTCTGCAATTCAGGCAGACATATCCCTGAAACCACACTCCATCATGGCTGAGGTGCAGAGCCGCACTGGCATGTCTATCAATTATCACCTAGCATGGAGAGCAAAGCAGAAGGCACTTAAAATCTTGTTCGGGGATTATAAGGAGTCATACAATTGGGCTCCTCGTCTTCTCCGTAAGATACAAGAGAGCAACCCTGGGACACGCTATGTTTCCGCACATGAGCCAGTATATCTCCAAGATGGAAGTGTCGCGCCAAACCACTTCTACTTGATGAGATTGTTTTGGTCCTTCGGGCAGTGCATTGAGGCCTTCCGCCACTGTCGTCCCTTGATATGTGTGGATGGGACGTTCCTCAGTGGCAGGTACTACGGTACTCTGCTAACTGCATTAGCAGCTGATGGGAACAACCAGATAGTACCTCTCGCGTTTGCTGTTGTTGAGAGCGAGAACAATGATAGCTGGAGGTGGTTCCTGTCTTTGCTGAAAATTCACGTCGTCATGGATCGGCCTAGAGTGTGCCTCATCTCGGACCGCCACATAGGTATCCTAAATGCAATAGAACTTTTCACCACGGGTGACGCACCAATGTGGCCAGACGTGCGTTCTCGGTGGTGCATGCGTCACTTGGGGGCGAACCTGTACAGCTCATTCAAGAGCAAACCTCTAGTTAAGAGGTTCAAGACAATGTGTGTGCAAAACCAGGTGCGCAAATTCAATGCCTTGTTCAATCAAATCAATGAGCGCACTAAAAGGATGGTCGAGGAAGAGCAACCACCGGAGGGGTCCAAATAGTAGAGGGGCAGCAGGTGACCAACCGTCGTAACATGACCTTCGCTCAGTGGGTAACAGGCAAACTGGTGGAGAAATGGGCTCTTGCCCATGACACTGATGGCTTCCGGTAAGTGTTTCATATATAGAATGTCATTTTTCATTCCGTTGGAGCGTAAACTCATGTCTTCTCGTGTTGCAGATACACAGTGATGACAACAAACATAGCGGAGTCATACAATTATGTGCTAAGAGGCGTGCAGGGGCTGCCAATATGCACAATCATTGAGATGACCTTTTTTAGGACAAGAGATTATTTCCGCGACCGAGTCCTGGCTGTAATGCAAATCACCAGCATGTTCTGCCCCCGCGTGGAAGCCATCCTAGAAAAGCGTCGTCAGAAATCTCAGCACCACCGCACATCAATACATGATATGAATGATAACATCTTCAATGTCCAGTGCAAGCGGAAGTACACGACTGGATTTGCCGCGGGAGATAATCAACATAGGTGTCAACTTGGGGCGCACGAGGCGATTTGCACTTGCCTATGACGGCAGCGACAACGGTGTCAAAATTTATGCAGGTTTGGAATTGCCTATGACGGCAGCCCGTATTACACCATGAATGCGATAAGACAAACATGGGCTCCTAAGATGGCACCAATTAATCTTGGTGCGGGCTATAAAACATCAGAGGGTCCAACATTCCATCCATTTCCTACTACAAAACGTCGTGAACCCGGCCGTCCGCGCACGACACGACTCGAAGGTGACATGGATGCTGTCGAGGGTGGTGTTGGTTTGCGGCGTTGTCGTATATGTAAAAAGCCAGGCCATTGCCCTAAAAAAAGAGCACTTAAATTATGAGCGCTGCCGAGGCTGGTGATGGTTTGCGGCGTTGTCGTATATGTAAACAGTCAGGCCATGACCGTAGGAGGTGTCCTAATCAGGGATAACCGTATGATCGTGCGACGTTTTATTTCATCCAGTTGATGATGTTGTAATAAGACAATTGAATCCATTATATCCCAGTCTTCATCTTTATGTTGAATGGCATATTTATTTCATTTACAGTCAATAAGACAATTGAATCCATTGTATCCCAGTCTTCATCTTTATATAAGACAATTGACCTTGTTTTTCATATTTGTACAATTCAATCCATTGTATCGCAGTACAATTGCAGCATATACTGAAATGGCGCTTCCTGAGTTTCTGTCTACGGTCACCGATGCCGGTCACATGTCCGCCAAATGGGTAAATGGCACAGAACAGGTCAGAATGCTGAGTATGTTTATGTCATATTTACATTTCATGTGCTAACACCATATATTTTTATTGTAGATGCATCCATTTCGACTTAGGGGGTCACGCAAGATAAAAAATTTTGACCTTAGGTATACCATGTTCCTGGAGCGTGCGGGATTACTGTCGTGGGCCCTTACTATTAACGGGGCCGAAGTGGAAAACAACCGTTTCACACCACTTCCAAAACTTGACCCTGGCCTAGTCACCGCACTGGTCGACCGGTGGCGTCCTGAGACGCATACGTTCCACTTGCCATTTGGGGAAATGACGATTACCTTGAAGGATGTTTCCATGCTTACAGGCTTGCCGATTTCTGGTCGACCCTTTGTTGTGAGCAAACCAAGCAAGAACGCTTGGAAAGCATATATCCAACAGAGGTGTTTCTATCGTCTTTGTTATTACAATTGTTTAATATTGTCCTGGTAGTACGAATACTAATCACTTCGAAATTTATACAGGTTTGGAATTGCCTATGACGGCAGCGACAACGGTGTCTCCATGTCATGGCTGGACCTCCGTCCTGAGTCCGGCCCTTGCCCTCTAAGATGGAAGTGTCGCGCCAAACCACTTCTACTTGATGAGATTGTTTTGGTCCTTCGGGCAGTGCATTGAGGCCTTCCACCACTGTTGTCCCTTGATATGTGTGGATGGGACGTTCCTCAGTGGCAGGTACTACGGTACTCTGCTAACTGCATTAGCAGCTGATGGGAACAACCAGATAGTACCTCTCGCGTTTGCTGTTGTTGAGAGCGAGAACAATGATAGCTGGAGGTGGTTCCTGTCTTTGCTGAAAATTCACGTCGTCATGGATCGGCCTAGAGTGTGCCTCATCTCGGACCGCCACATAGGTATCCTAAATGCAATAGAACTTTTCACCACGGGTGACGCACCAATGTGTCCAGACGTGCGTTCTCGGTGGTGCATGCGTCATTTGGGGGCGAACCTGTACGGCTCATTCAAGAGCAAACCTCTAGTTAAGAGGTTCAAGACAATGTGTGTGCAAAATCAGGTGCGCAAATTCAATGCTTTGTTCAATCAAATCAACGAGCGCACTAAAAGGATGGTCGAGGAAGAGCAAACAACCGGAGGGGTCCAAATAGTAGAGGGGCAGCAGGTGACCAACCGCCGTAACATGACCTTTGCTCAGTGGGTAGTAGGCAAACCGGCGGAGAAATGGTCTCTTGCCCATGACACTGATGGCTCCCGGTAAGTGTTTCGTATATAGAATGTCATCTTCCATTCCGTTGGAGCGTAAATTCATGACGTCTCGTGTTGCAGATACACAGTGATGACAACAAACATAGCAGAGTCATACAATAATGTGCTAAGAGGCGTGCGAGGGCTCCCAATATGCACAATCATTAAGATGACCTTTTTTAGGACAAGAGATTATTTCCGCGACCGAGGCCTGGCTGCAATGCAAATCACCAGCACGACGCGACTACCAGGTGACATGGATGCTGCCAAGGCTGGTGTTGGTTTGCGGCGTTGTCGTATATGTAAACAGTCAGGCCATGACCGTAGGCGGTGTCCTAATCAGGGATAACCGTATGATCGTGCGACGTTTTATTTCATCCAGTTGATGATGTTGTAATAAGACAATTGAATCCATTGTATCCCAGTCTTCATCTTTATGTTGCATGGCAGATTTATTTCATTCTCAGGAGGGTCTTCATCTTGTTTTTCATATGTGTACAATGGATTCCATTGTATCGCAGTATACAATTGCAGCATTCTGAAATGGCGCTTCCTGAGTTTCTGTCTATGGTCACCGATGCCTGTCACAGGTCCGCCAAATGGGAGAATGACACAGAACAGGTCAGACCGCTGAGTATGTTTATGTTGAAATGGCACTTCCTGAGTTTCTGTCTGTGGTCACCGATGCCTGTCACAGGTCCGCTAAATGGGAGAATGGCACAGAACAGGTCAGAATGCTGAGTATGTTTATGTCATATTTACATTTTATGTGCTAACACCATATATTTTCATTGTAGATGCATCCATTTCGACTTAGGGAGTCACGCCAGATAAAAATTTTTGACCTTAGGTATACCATGTTTCTGGAGCGTGCGGGATTACTGTCGTGGGCCCTTACTATTAACGGGGCCGAAGTGGGAAACAGCCGTTTCACACCACTTCCAAAACTTGACCCTGGCCCAGTCACCGCACTGGTCGACCGGTGGCGTCCTGAGATGCACACGTTCCACTTGCCATTTGGGGAAATGACGATTACCTTAAAGGATGTTTCCATGCTTACAGGCTTGCCGATTTCTGGTCGACCCTTTGTTGTCAGCAAACCAAGCAAGAACGCTTGGAAAGCATATATCCAACAGAGGTGTTTCTATCATCTTTGTTATTACATTTTTTAATATTGTGCTGGTAGTATGCATACTAATCACTTCGAAATTTATGTAGGTTTGGAATTGCCTATGACGGCAGCGACAACGGTGTCTCCATGTCATGGCTGGACCTCCGTCCTGAGTCCGGCCCTTGCCCTCCTGATGCTGACCCCGCCACCGTTATGCTGCACTACGAGGTCTACCTGTACTATCTTCTCGCCGGTGTAATGTTCACTAATGGTAACGGCGACTCCATACCTCCCCACCTAGTCTTTGTGGCCCGTGACCTTTGCAACGATGATATATTTAATGATGATTGTGAGTCATTCAGTTGGGGATTCGCCGTACTGGGGGATACATACCACGAGATGTGTGCTGCGTGCCAGCGGGCATCCCCGAACGCAATATTTGGTGCTTGTCCACTGCTCATCCAATTGTGGTCATGGAGCTACCTGCCAATGAACCGTCCGAGAACCGCAATTCAGTACTACCCCGTACAGGTTAATAAGGCCATCCAACCAGCAGCGAGACCAACAATGGGCTATAGATGGATGCATGCCAGCCTGCGGTGGTTGATGGACACAGATAGAGCATCTTACTTGCGACTGGTGTCCGACTTCGACACCATCACAGCTGACGAAGTGATATGGGATCCCTTCTGCCACATGTCAAGCTATGAAATCTCATCGGGGGGCTTGCTGGCGAGCTCATGCAGTGGCATTCATGTACAATATTGGATGCTAATGGTAACGGCGACTCCATACCTCCCCACCTAGTCTTTGTGGCCCGTGACCTTTGCAACGATGATATATTTCATGATGATTACGAGTCATTCAGTTGGGGATCCGCCGTACTGGCGGATACATACCGCGAGATGTGTGCTGCGTGCCAGCGGGCATCCCCGAATGCAATATTTGGTGCTTGTCCACTGCTCATCCAATTGTGGTCATGGAGCTACCTGCCAATGAACCGTCCCAGAACCGCAATTCAGTACTACCCCGTACAGGTGAATGAGGGCATCCAACCAGCAGCGAGACCAATAATGGGATATAGATGGATGCATGCCAGGCTGCGGTGGTTGACGGACACGGATAGAGCATCTTACTTGCGACTGGTGTCCGACTTCGACACCATCACAGCTGACGAAGTGATATGGGATCCCTTCTGCCCCATGTCAAGTTATGATATCTCATCGGGGGGCTTGCTGGCGACCTCATGCAGTGGCATTCATGTACAATATTGGATGACAACTTGCTTCCTAGTCTGCATGAATGCCGTCGAGGGATATTCTCCGGAACGCGTTCAACGCCAATTTGGATACCGGCAGACATTCCCACTCCCAGCACCTCGCCATCCTGGGCACTCCCATGGGTATGCAATTATTTTTCCGTACCATTCGTTGATATATTGCATGATGATTACGAGTCATGATTAGAATGATTTAAATATATCATCATATGATACTTTGTCATGTTTTTCAATTCATCTATTTAATCCTTACAACCTAATAGACAGTTATTCATATTCTCAGGCTGAGTACCTCCGGACGCAACCGTGATTGGGCGAATGTCCATAGGAACCACATCGAGCGGTGGACGGAAAGGGCAACCGACGATGTCTGGATCCCTGATGGACCCGCGCAGCTAACGGACGTCTGGGGCTACATGGAGTGGTACAGGGCAAGGACGAGATGCCAGATTGCTGCACCACAGGCTGCAGCACCACCACTACGCCAACCAGAGGGATACGCCCAACGCGTTCATGTTCTGGTACGATGCATTATCTCACTATGGTTCTTCTATGTTCCATACTTCATATGGCCTTTTTACTGGTCATTGCAGACACAGGAGGCAGGATCATTGCACGACCATGCGGTGCAACTAATATCACAACCGCCGCGGACAGGCCAATCATCCAATTCGTCTTTGAGGGGCCTGATTAGAAGGGCAGGACATCGCCTGTCCGCTGCAATTAGGGGGGTTGGTGGGCACAGGTCACGCCGGGACGATGGACAAGAAAACCCTGCGCGAGAAGATAGACCCGAGCATCCAGCTCATCCAGCATCCGCTGCTCCCGCAAGAACACAATCGATGGATAGGCGTCCCCAGCTCCTTCAGCTCCACGTCGGCGGTCTGAACCTCCTCGGGCTTCCACGTCAACACACTTTGAACCCAGTGCCCGCCCTCCGTCGCCCTTCATAGGGCAAGGTACTCAGATGGGTTTCGACATCAACGCCATGGCAGTGCCATCACCACATAACTACGATGACTATTTAGGCACACATGAAAGTACATACGATACCGCCTGGCAAAACATGGGAGGATCGATGCTGGATGCTACATTGCCGTCGACTGTTACATTCGAGGAAATACTCGGCCAAGCCACCTTTTTCAGCCCCATCCCCCATCCAGATCAGGCGAGAGGGTCCAACTGGTTTGGAGCTCAGACACCCTACGGTGTCCCTCAGCAGCCTGTGCATGGGGAGCAAACCGCATACAATGTCCAACCCCAAGCGGTGCATGGGGAGCAAACCCCATATACTGTCCAGCAGGCCCATTACCCTTCGGATGACCTTCCGATCAAAATGAAACATGACTACCGCATGCAGTCAACCATGCTGCGGCCCGGCCCTCACATTCATCAGGACTGGCCCAAGTGTGCATGTGGAATTGATGCAGTGGTGCAGACATTCGATAGGCCAGTATCTGGTTGGACCGGACGGAGATTCTACCGATGTCCTCTATACGCAGTGAGTTTACTTACATTCATATATAACGAATTGATTTTCGTAGGTAACCTAACCTTGTATCCTTTGCAAAACAGATAAACGATTGTCGTATGACATCATGGATGGATGATCCTTTTCCAATGGCAGCAGATGCATACATCACGGTTCTCCACGCAAGGATCGCAGATCTCAAACAACGTCTCGAAATGACAAGCCGTACACTAGAGATGCAAGTCCGAATGGAACGTTTGTGCCCTGCATGTCGGAGGCGTCGTGTGTAAACCGCTGGCACCCACATGTTACGTACTTTTATATTCGACTAAATCATGCATGCCACTGTTTATATATGTCATGCTATTGTCTGGTGTGTTTTTTCGTATTGGTAATGTACACATGCAAAGCATCGGACTCTGTGTTTGTACCATGTGATATGTTGCCAGCAACAAGTCTGCCAAAGTGCCCTATAGTCTGTGCGACTTCAACCCGCACTGCCAAAGTGTCTTACAGTCTACGCGACGGGACTCATCGCTGGCAAAGTGTCGTACTCTGTGCACGACGTGACCGATCACTGCTAATCTCTGACTACACTGTTGAAGTGATCTATCACTGAAAAGTTCTACGGTGACACATCACATCATGCAGAACTGTGTGGTCCAGCTGGCCCTGTTGAAATGATCTATCACTGCAAAGGTCTGCAGTGACATATTAAATCATCTTGAACTGTGCGGTCCATCTGTCCCTGTTAAAGTGACCTATCACTGCAAAGTGCTGCCGTGAGTCCGTGACACATTAAATCATCTCGAACTGTGCGTTGCGTATATCTTATTTAATTCGATCACGTTGCGCAATATCACCTATTTAAACCCATGTGGTCTCACTGACACATTAAATCATCTCGAACTATGTGTTGCGTATATCTTATTCAATTCGACCATGTTGTGCAATATCACCTATTTAAACCCATACGGTCTCACTCCGAACAGCACAACTAACAAGAGCATTCTAAGCACTTCACTTCGCAAACCTCTCAGGATCAAGACAGTTATATGGAGTTCTCATCGCCACCAAGGGAGTCTCTCCACGAATCCGTCCCAAAAGGTGTTCAGCCGCCCATGTGTCTATGCGGCAGTCTTTGCGTTTTTAGGAAGTCCCAAGACATGTCCTATACTTACGAAGAAGGTATTGAAAGTGCGCAAACTATGCGTACGACCGAACTGCCGAGATGGAGAGGAGGGCAAAGTACCCTATAAGTCACTTACTTATTTCTTCCCTAACGAACATACACGCACAGATGCTAACCTCAATCTTTTTAGCCTCCATTATGCGAGTTTGTGCAATTTTTGGACGCCGAGCAGACTCCCGAAATGGAGCGCCTGATGCACTGGGAGGCGGCGGGCCGCAGGGCCAGAGCCGAGGAACGGTGGCAAGACGCTCTCAGGGAAGAAAGAAACAAGCGTGCGAGAGAAGAGTTTCAGACAGAGCGCGAGGCTGACCGACAGCGCCAGTTCAATGAGCGTGAGGCAGACCGTGCCAGAAAGCGCGAGAGGGCTGCTAGAGTCAGGGATGCAGGACCTAGCGCGTTTGCGAAGGGGAAATACCCCCGCTGCACCCAGTAGTATGGTTATCGTGTATGACAACTATGTTTTAAATCTCCTAAGACATGTAGGTTTAGATATGATGCACTACTACGGTAGATTGTCTTATGAATCACGCATGCCATTGCTTGTATATTGTAATCCGAATTTTTATTATTTAATCTCCGGTACTCTAAAACCATAAACCGTTTACTTGCTCCGACAGAAAAAAACTAATCACCGTTTTAAATTTTACCTTTGTTTACTTCTTTTTATTTTTCTTACTTAATTGAACGGAGTGAACATATTAGTTAAACAATGATAATGTCATAACGCTATCGTATTTGATAATGCCTTCAAAAAATGAGAGAATCGGATAACACTATGGTGCGTAACTTGTTCTAATTTTAAAAATATTTTTTCTGTCACTTTTAATTTTACAAAAAAATTTCAGTCCGATCAATACATTTTCGTGTAAATAATTAAAATAAATACAATGCTCTTATGTCCTCTTATTAAGATTTACATGAAATAATTGGACATTATAAGTGATCAAACAGCTAACAAAAATAATATATAATCTATCTCGTTTTCAGCGCATTTAACGATATTTTTCGGGCCGTGGTAGACAATCGGTGCGGCCAGTCGGGGTATTTTTATATACTGTGTGTTATTTTATTAATTTCAAATTTAAAGTAGATTATTTCACCAATTCCTCCTACTTATTGCTCTCTGTTTTTTACGTGCCCCAGCTCTAGAACTCGTAGTAAGAGTCAATTAGGCAAATAATCACTTAACGGCAGTGTGATGCGACTGACTGATGATGCTAGACAGGAGGTGGTTAGCTGGGTAAATAATTATAGTAGCCAAATGCTGGGTAACTTTATATAAATAATTTAGGGCCTGTTTGGCAGCAAAGTTTTTTAAAACCATGGTTTTGTAATACCATAGTTTTTGTTTTGCTATGACCATAAAATATTATGGTTCTTCAATACCATGGTTTGCTAGCACAAGTGAGAAAACTTTAGATTCGAGTGGAGTCTACAATACTCCAAAAATACCATAATATTGCCAATACCATGGTTTTCAAAACAGAATTTTTGGGATTGCTTCCAAACAACTCATGGTCTAAAATACCATGATATGTGAGAATACCATGGTTTTGCATAGAAACTATAAAAATACTTCACTTCCAAACAGGGCCTTAGAACTCGTACTGCCGCTCATCGCAGTGGCGGACCCAGGACGAGAATTTAGGTAGGGCAAGCGTAAAATACGCTAAGTACACAAATGGTCAAGTACACTATTATAGCATAATATATGTCTACAAAAGAACATCAAAACATATATTAAGCTTGAATAATAATGCAAGAAAGCACATAGTAAGAACTAAGAAAGCAATACTACCATATTAGCAATATGTAAAACAGTAAAATGCACTAAATGTATAAATCACGAAGTGTCTAAATCTATAAATCACTAAATCTCTAAATGTCTAAAACTCTAAATCACTAAATCATTAGATCTCTAAATGTGTAAAACTCTAAATCACTAAATGACTAAATCTATAAATAACTAAATGACTAAATCTATAAATCATTAAATGAGTAAATCTAGAAATCACTAAATGAATAAATCTCTACAAGACTAAAAATTAAAATCACCCGAAACTGGGCATGCGTGCTGTTGCCACCTCGTCGGCTTGGCCCCGGTCGCTGGCCGCCGCCGGTCAGCCCAGGCCACTCCGCCCTAGCACGTTACCAAGAGGCCACTGGATCAGAGAGGCGAGAGCCCTAGCAGAGGCCACGGCCAGAGGGAGACCGGAGAGGCGGAGACAGCGTCGCGGCGGCGCCGCGGCGGGATGCGGCCATGGACTGGACGGTGGAGGCGAGCTGGCGAGCGTCGAGGGGCGAGGGGCCTGTCGGGGTCGGTCGGTTCGAAGTTGAGAGAGAGGGCGAGACTGCGAGACTGCGAGAGAGGATTGGGGAGGGAGCTCGGGACTGAGAGGAGAGGCCAGAAGGGGGAAGCGGTGTGTGGCGGTCGGGGTGGGCCTGCTGGGCTGCGTCCCTTTGGTGGCTTGGTGGGTGGTGGAGGTGGGCTGGCTAGGTAAGTTGGGCCCTAGGTATCTCTATTCTCTAATAAATACTAGATTTTTTCCTATACCCCTAACTGACGGTAAATGGGCCAAAAAATTTACCTCGGGCCTGGGCCCTAGGTGCCCTAGGGCTGGGTCTGCCCCTGGCTCATCGGAAACCATTCGGCGAGAGAGCCTGGCCTGATGATGCCGGTGACTTATCTGCCGCTCAGCGCCCCAACCTGTGAGCGCGAGGCCGTGGCCACGATAATGGGACATGAAAACTGTCGCCAGTTGCCCACTGTTTATCAACAAACCAGTAAAGTGTAATTAACCAAGAAAACCGACCATGCTGCTAACCAAAATGAAGCCGTCGAGTATCTCGGACAGACCCTCTAGGTACAGAGGATTGTTATAGAGAAAATCTTTTATAGTACAATATAAATTATAAAAAATAATTATAGAAATGGATAGAGAGGACACTAATGATGCAACGAGGTTGGCCTTGTAGCCACATGTGTGTACTTTGTGATGCACTCTCGAAGTACAATCAACACTTGTTATGAGAATGTCCTTTTGTTAGGCAAATATGGCATCTCATGCAACCACACATGTCATCTACGAATATTACGGCCTTATCCATATCATAACTGAGAGATTGGTACGACTCTCAGTAGGGGGATTTCGGCTAGGCGGAGGGAAGATGACATTTGTTGTAGTAGGGACACCCACCCCCTATGAATTGGAGAAAGACGAAGCAGCCCTAGGCCGGAGGAGGACAGGGGGTGCCCCTCTAGAGGAAGTCTCGCTTCCTTGACGTGAAGCAAAGGCGGAGCGAGGGGGATGCCCACCCGGAGAGGGAGCCTCACCCCCTTGAAGCGAGGCAAAGGCGGAGCGTAGAAGATGGCCATCTGGAGGAAGCCTCGCCCCCTGTCGCGAGGTGAAGGCGGGGCGAAGGAGATGGAGACCGTCGAGCGAGAGCCGCCTAGCGGAGGCCTCGCCTGGAACTAGAGGCGCTCAAGTCAAATCCGAGGGGCAAAGGCCGCTCCGTGGGCGCCAAGAAAGTTGGGGACAGGAGTACGCCCTGCAGCAGGCATCAGGAATCGTATCGCCTGGCAGGGGTATGCTAGCTGGCTGTAACAACTAGTATCATGTGGCAGACGGATATGATAGTTGACCGTAACATTTGGGTCCCCTGTAATCCCTCTTATAACCCTATTTTAGATAGAAAAGTAATGGCATTTAGGTCTTAATTAGCCCCGGGTTCGAGGGTGTTTTTTCTTCGGTGCCCTCGCCAAAGGAAACAGGTCAGGTTTCAAGTAATCTTATTTCAGCAAAGACCTCTTTGCCCTTACTTTACCTCCGGGTGAGAGGATGTATCGTGAAATGTAAAATTGTCCCCCATTATAAATAGGGGCCCCTGTAATAATAAAGGACAAGTTACAGTTCACAGGCTAACTGCTTCGTGTTTTGTTCATCTTCCCTGAGTTGCTTCGCGAGCCTCGTCTAGTTGCTCAGCGAGACAGCCTTTTAGAAATTTGTTGTCTGGCTCAGGCCAACACACAACATCATAATCCTTGTATGCTAGTATGTTTGGATGAGAGGAACAACCTTTTTTTTTTAAATGTTGTTTGTTGGCCAACTGATGTAGTTTCCACTATTATTGTTGACGTTGCATGTTGTGTAGCCGTTGAGCACATCGTTGTATATCTTTATTGTTTAGGACCTTAGGTTTAATGACTACAACTCTGTTTTCCTTCTTTCCTACTTTTGAAGAATTAGGCGACTCGTCTATTACTTTCAAAAAAAAGTTTTAAGGTCGTGATTCCTTAAAAGAGAGATTTAATAGTTCAAAAAATTATAAAAAATTATTTTAGTAACTCTAAAAAAAAAATTTCATTAAAATGACTAAAAAATAATACATCGTTTAGCTTATAATTATTACATTTTTTATTTAACCTTAATTTAATTTACGCCGAAAAAACAAGTCTAGGGCCTTGTTTGTTTCAGCTTAATGTTAAGTTATGTTTTACCGTAGCAAATTTTGTGACCCCTCGGAAAATGTTTTAAAGTGTTAAAAAATATGAAAAAATATTTTACAAACTCTAAGAAGGACTATTTAAACCTCCGCAAACATAACCGCAAAATATTACATCATTTGGCTTATAAAAAATAACAATTTTTTTTATTTTTTTTATTTAATCTGAAACAAACGAGGCCTAGACGCACGTCCGTCGTGCAGTATATTCACTATTCCGGCTGGACATATCGTATATCGTACACCAAAATATGGGAAACCACGTACGTTTTGTAGTTGCAGCACGGAGCCCTCGTGCCTCTGCAGCCTGCAGGCTGGACGTACGCAGCGGCGGATCCACGTACTCGATCTCTGCCGTCTGACGCATGTATGTGCGGACGGAACAATAAATAGGCACACGATGACACAAAACGCGTCATGCCGTTTCCCTAGGTCACGCCGTTCTTCTGACGTGCAGCATCCGTGTGTGCAAGCGTGCAACCCTATCACAAGGGTAGCAGGGTGGAGGTGGACTCGCGCCGACTCACGCTGCGCGATAGCGCGATCGTATGGACGACGTGCGCGAGTAAGAGCATCTTCATCTCCGGTATATCCTCTATAGTGCAGTGTAGCAAATATAGAAAAAATGTTGAAAACTTTTTATAACAATATAAGTATAGTGTAAATTATGAAAGAATTTTACAAGAATGAATAATGAATAGAGAAAAGGGGAAATATAGAGGGGACCGTGGTTGATGCCTGGCTCTCGTGAACGAGCTATTATTCCAGGCTATACGTGAGCTGGGCCTAAATATTGTTGATCGTGGGCTAGGGATGTGCTCGGCCTAGGTTAAACAAAGTATTTAGCTCATTGGGCCTGTGAACCTGTCGATGAGTGATATATTGTGTGCGTAGGATTTACAGCTCTGCCCAGAAATAGCAGCCAGAGTTCGACATGGACCGGGTGGCCGGCCGGCCTGTGGTTTGTTTCAAAACTTCATATCAGCTCGAATGCTCGATCGTGCGGTTTTGAGCGCATGTTCGTCGATGATTCTCTGCGACTCTTCTGTGTACATGTGAGATCTCTCGGATCTGGTCCATCTGGCACCTGGCAGTCAAGGTTCAAGGCCACCGTGAGCCAAAAAAAAGAGCTTTATAAACGCAAAAAAAAAAAAACTGTTTCTACTATATAAATTAATTAATTAAGATTACTAGACCACGTTGGCTCTCGGTGTATATAAGCATCTTTGAAATGCTTTCAAGTGTGACCCATGCGTGATTATTTTAGGGGTGAAAAGCACAGCGGGAGCCTCGCCGAACAGGCAGATTCTCTCAGCCGCTGCCGACGCCATGGAAGCATCACAGATTCAACCTGTATATTGTTCCGACCAATTCAGTTCAACGGCTATTCGCTGTATGAAAATTTCATAAAGAAATTAACTGTCTCACTGCCTGTCCTGCTTTCGTGTGGATTCTGAATTTATTATTACGGGAAATATTTTTGTTGCATTTATGGAGACCTCACCATATTTTTATGTTGCATTTATGTATCGTCAATACTTATAATTTTTTGTGTTACCTACCTCAAATTTATTTTTTTGGAACCGAGCAAGCACTTGTAAAATATTTGACCGTAGAAGCATTTACCATTATGAGAATTACGGACACTAATTGCATTTACCATCGTAGTACGATGGCCAAACAACGTTCCAGCAATGCATGTATTAGGCCAAGTAGGTGGGAATCATCCCGTCCAGGAGGCCAGGCCCATTACCCTTCGGAGGACCTTCTCATCAAAATAAAACAGGAATACCGCACGCAGTCAACCATGCTGCGGCCCGGCCCTCACATCCGTCGGGACTGGCCCAAGTGTGCATGTGGAATTGATGCAGTGGTGCAGACATTCGATAGGCTAGTATCTGATTGGACCGGACGGAGATTCTACCGATGTCCTCTATATGCAGTGAGTTTACTTACATTCATATATGACAAATTTATTTTAGTATGTAACCTAACCTTGAATCCTTAAGTCCGCATGACAAGCCGTACACTAGAGATGCAAGTCCGCATGACAAGCCGTACACTAGAGATGCAAGTCCGCATGACAAGCCGTACACTAGAGATGCAAGTCCGCATGACAAGCCGTACACTAGAGATGCAAGTCCGCATGACAAGCCGTACACTAGAGATGCAAGTCCGCATGGAACGCTTGTGCCCTGCATGTCGGAGGCGTCGTGTGTAAACCGCTGGCACCCAGAAAGCGCGAGAAGGGCTGCTAGAGCCAGGGATGTAGGACCTAGGGCGTTTGCGAAGGAGAAATACCCCCGCTGCACGCTGCACGCAGTAGTATGGTTATGGTTATCGGAGCAACTATGTTGTAATCTAAATTTTTATTATTTAATCTCCGGTTCTCTAATACCGTAAGCCGTTTACTTGCTCCGACAGAAAAAAACTAATTGCCGTTTCAAATTTTTCCTTTGTTTACTTCTTTTTATTTTTCTTACTTAATTGAACGGAGTGAACAAATTAGTTAAACAATGATGATGTCATAACGCTATCGTATTTGATAATGCCTTAAAAAAAATGAGAGAATCAGATAACACTAGGGCTGGATTTGATCCGATCCTGAGCGAGCTTACCCTGCCAAAGCTCGAGATCGGTTGGGATCGGGATCGGATCGAGCTCGGATCGAATAGGTTCGAGTTTCAGCTAGGGATCGAGATCGGGATCGACAAAAGCTCGGTTGAGCTCGAGATCGGATCGTTTTCAGCTCAGGAAGCACATAATACCTTGATTTATATGGTTTTGCAAGGAGAAATAGATGCAACAAAGACACATCACATTCATACATGATACATAAACATAGTTATAGCATTCCATCTAGCAAATGCAATCTGATTAGCAACATATCATCTCACTTACAGCTACGGTCTAACTTTAGTCCATAAACAATTAGACATGTCCATACATACACAGCAATATAGCATACCACATAGCAAATAAAAACATAACATATTAAGAAGTCTAATGACAGCCAACATTTAAGTTCAGCAATGGTCCAAAATGGATGATAGATACATAGCAAAATAGCAGTAGGGAATAATTTCTCAGCATAACACAAAAAGTAATGGTTCATTTTCAGACATAGCACAAACAAAATGCTTCAACACAAATTGGCATAGTGGACCATCAAAATATGCTTCTCCCTTTGCATATTCCAGTCCACATCAACATAGTGTGCAACCAAACTCATATAGCAAACTTGTTGATTAGATGTCCAAAGATCAGATGTCAGGCTTATTTTGCTTATGCTTCTAAATACTTTTTTCAATTTAGCCTTCTCAGCATCATAGAGTTTAACACATTCAACCCTAATACCCTTTCTCCCAATTTTTTGATAAGAAGAATTTGCTGTTTTCATGACAATATTGAACCAAGCATATTCCACCATTTTAAAAGGCAATTCATGAACTACTAGCATAGTAGCAATAAGCTCACGCATCTTAGCATGATCATATGCAGTAGAAGAGGGGCCAACAGGAATTATATCACCTTCTGTGCCTGAGGGAAAACTAAGCCCCTTCTGTTTCTTCTCTTGCATTTGTCGCACATTATGAATCTCACATGAATCCAAATGTCGCTGCATTGTGCTTGTCGTACCACTTGCACTTTTGGTTAATTTCTTCCCACATGCCTTGCACTTGACCTTTTCTTCCATAACACCTCTCTGTCTCTTGGATGGCAATTTCACTATTTCAAAAAACTCCCATACTTTTGATGTCTTCTTTTTGCTGGTCTTTTCAGGTTTTCCATCTTCAGTTTCACCATCCACGTTGATAGGATCTGCAGATTGTGTTGTGGGCACAAGATTTGACATCTACAAAAATGACCACCCATTAAATCATGCACCCTCAGAGTTAAGCAACAAGACTCATAAGCAAAAATGATATTTTTTTCTAGTATGTATATCTACTGACCTGGTCAGTAGCATTGCCGGTGTTGGTGTCATTAGGAAGTGAGGATACGGCCATGCTTGCACTTGCACTAGGAAGAGAAGGATCCATCGCACTTCTGGCCAACTATGGATGGAGGACATCATCAGTTCATCACGTATTCACAATCACATCAGGAAAGGAGGTTTCGAAGAGGAGAGGAGCCAGGAGCAGGAGGCAAGCTCACCTAGTGAAACCGGAGATGGCGAACTGGAGGAGGAGTGGCCGAGTCCTTCGACTTGGAGACGGCGGCGAACAACAAGATCTGGGGGTGGCCGGCGGCGCCGGCGGCGAAGAGCCGTTGCCGGCGAGGGGGCGAAGAGCCGTGAGCCGTGGCCCGTGGCCCGTGCCGTCGCCGTGGCCCGTGGGTCGGCGCAGCCGCGTAGGGTGTAGATCGACCGTCGTCTTCGCCTTAGGGGTAGGGCAAGGCGGCGGCAGGGCGGCGACCAGGCAGCGGGCGGTGGCCAGGCGGCGGCGAGCTAGGGTTTGGGGCTTGAGAGAAGTCAGGAGGAGGGACTGAGTGAGAGGGACCAAGAGTCCAAGAGTCTGGTCTGGGGCAGTGGGGCGCTGGGCTGGCGGCGTGGGCGTACTGGGGGGCGGCGCATAGTTGCTGCGTGGTGGGCTGTGGGCCATAGGTTGGGCTGACGAAGAATTGCCTGGTGAGGTTGTATTCGAGCTTGCAACGAGCTATTCGAGATCGGCTCGGGATCGGATCGAAATACAACCGAGCTTTGCCTTAGGCTCGAGACCGGCTCGTTTCAGGCTCGAGCTCGATCCGAGCTCGATCCGATTTCGATCCGATTTCGAATAGCTCATCGAGCCCGAGCTTTTGGTCCAGCCCTAGCACCGTGCCAACCAGGAAGCTGTTAGGCAGGATGCACACGGGCCAAATAGAACCTTCTAAGGAGTCAGGCCCTAGGAGGCTATTCGATTGGGCCGTCAGGGAGTGGGCCATGGCAATGGGCCGTGATTTTATCCCCGACAGCTAGCCCCCGAGACTCAAGTGGAATATCTCACTAGAGTGGGGTCTTCCTCTTGAGACTCTAAGTCACGAAGAGGGTAATTTTCCTGCTAAAAAGACTTGTAACAGAAGACCGAACAGGTTAAGGTCCAACCGAACAAGCCTTGTTCGGGACCGAACAAACCCGATCAGTGCCGAGCAACTCTTTTGCGTCGAACAGGGAACATCTGTCCGAGCAGAGCACCCAGCGCTCAATGCAGAAAACGGAAAAATAGCCGTTGGCAGATCTCAACGGTAACTTTCGCTGCGCAGTCAGAACGGGCGACCGTTTTTACCTAGCCGTTGCAGTAAAAAACTAGCCGTTTTATGGCAAAAACTGTTGCAGAGCTGCTCGTCTAGGGTTATAAAAAGCACCAAGCCGCCCGCGGCTTACCACTTCCGCTCTTGCGCGCCTTTCCTTTCCAACCCCTTTTCCAATCGCGCAAGCATCAAACAGCCACAACCCACTCCCAAATCTGCTCGTTCAATCTGGGGATTGCTATGGCCAAATTCTTAAGCACTAGCATGACCGAGGAAGACTTGAAGATCTTGGAGACGGAGGGACACATCGATACCGGCAGCTGGAGGCTGCCTGGGGAGGAGGAAACACCAAAGCCGCTCAAGGACGAGTTCGTCAACTACGAGCAGTTCGCCATGTTTGGGCTGAGGTCTCCCGACAGCGATTTCGTGGAGGCCTTCCTGAACATCAGCGGGTTAGAGGTTGCAAATATCAACCCCAACTTGTTCCTTCAGATGGCCGTCTTCGCACACCTGTACGAGGGCTATCTGGGAGTTGATCCATCGGTGGGGCTGTTCCTCCACTACTACACAGTGACGAGGAGCAGCTCCGCCACTTCCGGGCTCGGGTGCTACTACCTCATGCTCCGGGCCACCGCCGACGACGCACCGTACCCTCGTCAA
This sequence comes from Raddia distichophylla, assembly GCA_005191435.1. Taxonomy (NCBI): domain Eukaryota; kingdom Viridiplantae; phylum Streptophyta; class Magnoliopsida; order Poales; family Poaceae; genus Raddia; species Raddia distichophylla. Next base: position 1,009,045 of record SPJY01002222.1, on the reverse strand, counting down.
CCGTTGCTCGACTCAATGGGCGCGTGGTGGATGAGGTGGTTCTACACCAAGAGGAGCGACGACAGCAAGCTCGTCTTCACCGGGCAAAGCTCCGGCGAAGGGGAAACCGATGTCGCGGCCAGAGCCAACCGGCGAGGAGTAGTATCTTACCCGGAAGATCGCTTCCCTTGTGGGCCTTGGGCTCACAGGTAGAGAGATCATCCGGGACTTCGTGGCGAACATGATCTGTCCGCTGTGGAAAAGGTCCTATCCCTTCTAAAAGATAGAAGGCTGGGAAGACATCACCAGGAAGAGCACGGGTAATTTCCTTAAACCTCAACCTTTTTTGGTGATTCATCCGAACAGGAACTAACAATGTCTTCTGTTCAGGCAGTTCAACCTACCGACGCATGGGTAACCGAGCAGCTTGACGCCATGCTGAAGGCCGCCAGGAAGGACAGCGAGGTCACCGGCGAAGTGGCCTACACATGCCCAAGGAACATGCTCGTCCGCTCGCCAGAGGTAACTTCCAAAGATCTCCCTCTAAGTTGCTAGATTTGCACCACTATGGCATGCTAACATTCGCTTCGAAATACGCAGGATGAGCAGCTCATCGGGATCATCGATGAGCTCTCTGGATCCGACAAGGAGGAAGCGGGGAAGGGCAAGGCCAAGACGGCCGTGAAGCCTAAGGTGGCCGCCGAGCCGACATGGAGCTTGCCGCGCCATGGCGGTCGCCAACAACCTCTATAGTTCCCTACGGCGACGAGGGGCTCCGAGCAAGCTAAGCGTGCGTGCGGCCAGCCAAGGGGAAAACGCCCAAGTCCCTCCCTCCTCACCGAGCAAAGCGACGAGGAGGTACGGAACATGACCCTGTGGCATAAGCGTTACGCACAGGCTCACCCGGGCCATATGGAACGGCTGCAACAGATCGCCGAGCAGAGGAGACTCGAGGAGGAGGTCGCGCGCAAGGAGGCTCTCCTTGCGTTGCGCAGAAAGAGTGCTCAGCTCAGTAAAGAGCTGAGTTTGTCGCTGCAAGCGCCAAGAGACCAAGGCGAATAAGGAGCCGAGGATCCGTCGAGCAAGAGGCGTAAGCTCCGTCACGGAGCAAAGAAGAAGGTCAAGCTTCCCGCGGCAAGTAAGTAATGGCAAGACTCACACCCTTACATTTTACCGAACCGCACAAGACTTAACGCAATTCTTTTTCATCAGCTGCCCAAGAGGAGATCGCCACCGACGACGTGGACGCGACGATCGAGCGGTCTTTGCTGCCCGAGCACCTACATGGTGCGTCGCGGAAAGTGAGGCTGGCCACCCTCAAGGACAAACTGGCAGCGTGGGCCGTGCTCCCGCCGGGCTCCACCGATCAGATGGACGCGCTGAAGGGCGCGGTGGAACGGCTCGAAGCTGAAGAAGCGGGGCATGGCGCCACGGAAAGCGGGGCCAAGGTGTTGGCTCTACCGGTTGCCTAGGGTCTGACCGAGCAGACAGCACTGGGTACTTCGTCGTAGGGGCAAATCATCCCTGTGGCGACGGCACCTTCCGGCGAGCAGGGCGAGAATTCTGCCGCCGGGGAGCAGGGAGAAGGCAGCGAGCAGGGAGCGCAAGTCGCCCTGTCTGCGGCCCCACCGACGTCTCCGAACAGAGGGGCACCGGTCTTGCCCGAGGTTGCTCGGGCGGAGGAAGAAGACGAGGTGCCGGAGCTCGGCGGCGACGAAGATGCGGCCGCCAGCCCTCCCAAGACTGAAGGCATCGGGGAGAGGAGGCGAGCCCCCAAGCGGGCGCGCTCCGGCAGGGAGAAGTCGCAGCGTGGAGAAGATCACGCCGCGGCCGTTCCGGGCAGCCGGGGCTTCTCAACCCAAGGTCTCGGGGAGCGCCTCCACCACAACTTGAAGAACAGGCTCCAAGAGGTAAACCCCACACCAGAATCTGTCCGTTCAAGTTAGCAGCAACTCAGCGTAACAGATCTGTCCTTCTCTCACTTAGGTCTTGTGGAGCACCATGGAAGACTTCGAAGAAGGTGTCGTCATCGAGCGCGGCGCCATTTTGGGGGCCTTCCAGGGGCAGGGCCGCACGTGGTGGCTCGAGGATGAGCTCACGGCCGTGGCCAGAAGACGAAACCGTTTTGCGGCAAAGGGGAAGAAGCTCAAGGCCCAACTGACCGAGGAGAGGCAGTCCTTCGGAGTTCTTCGGGAAGAGGCCGAGGAGCTTCGCATGCTGGCCGTGAGGGCGAGCGTCGCGGAAAGAAGGGTCGAGGAGCTGACCGAGCAGCTCAAGACCGCCGAGCAGCGCTTGAGTCAGAACGAGAATATGACCGAGCAGCTGCGGGCCAAGACTGAGGAGGTCGAAGCCCTTCGTGCAAAGGCCCAGAAGCAGGCCAAGCACAAAGCGATCAGCAAGGAGGAAGGTGAGAGCCTCCGAGCTGAAGCCAAGGATGGAATCAGATCCCAAGGGGAAGCCCTGAGCCTCAAGTTAGAAATTGAGGAGCTGAAGGAGCAGCTTGCTTCTAAGTAATAGCAGTAGGGCAACACCTGAATGGGCCTTGTACTCCTGTAAACTTTTGTTAGTGTAAATAAAGACTTACCTTTTCCATTAAAAAAGAGCAGTAAAAAGACAAGAACGAACAGGAAACTAAGAGCAAGGCAAAACAACGCTAGAGAGTTTTCAGAAAAACGCTAGGACGCAAGCCTAACTCCCAGCCCCTGTTGTGCATCTGTTCGAGAACCTGAGTTTGCGAACTCGAACAGGTGCGCAAGCAAAAGAGCGACACCCTAGACCTCGGTACGGACGATGCTTGAAGGCCTAAGTTTGCGAATTCAAGCACGTGCGTAGAGAGATAGAGCAACACCCGCATCCTGATCGACTCATTCCGTAAACTGCTCGTCAATGTAAGTTAGGCGATTCATAGGGTAACCGAACAAGAAAAGTGCCTCAGCCGCGGGGGCTTACGAGAGCAGGCTTTGCCGAGTGGTTGTGCCGTGCGCGGTAAGTGCCTCTGCTGCGGGGGGCTTATGAGAGCAGACTTAGCCGCAAGACGAAAAGCCGTGTTACGTAACTCTGAGTCTAGGAACTTGCTGAAACTAGATGCGGGCAGGGAAAACCTGTAGATCGCTGAGCCAAGAGTTCGCAAGACCGGGTAGCCATCAAGTGTTACCAGAGAGGAGATAGTCTGAGAAGACAAGAAGTGAAAAGGACCGCAGGGGCCGCGAATATTCACTATTTATTAGATTGAACTTTACATGGCAGCCCTAGAGATTTGGACGAACAAAAACGCGAAATTTTACAAAAGTGCGGAGCTAAGAAAACAAACGAAAGACCTACACAAAGAACTTACGAAGTTGGTCGATGTTCCAAGTGCTGGTCAGCTCTCTCCTGTCCTCCATTGCTAGGCGAACAGCCCCCGGGCGAGCAGTAGAAACGACCGTGAAAGGGCCCTCCCAGCGGGGAGTTAACTTGTTGGCATTGGACAAGTTCTGGACGCGGCGCAGAACGAGGTCGCCCACCTTCAAAGCCCTTGGTCGGACAGATTTGGCAGCGTACCGGCGAAGATCTTACTGGTAGCGCGCCATTCTAACTTGTGCCCGTTCGCGTGTGCCTTCGAGGAGGTCGAGTTCGAGCAAGCGCTCTTACTCTGCGTCAACCATGTTGACCGAGCTCGTGCGAGGTGAGCCGAGTACGACTTCGGAGGGCAAGATTGTTTCTGCACCGTAGATCAGTTGGAAAGGAGTTTCCCCGGTTGCCCGGTTGGCTGTGGTGCGAACGGCCTAGAGGACGGAAGAGACTTCGTCGATCCAGGCTTTGTTGTGCTCGCTGAGAGTCGCGAACACTCGCCGTTTGATACCCTGGACTATCTGTCCGTTAGCTCGCTCGACTGCTCCATTGCTCTGTGGATGTGCCACAGAGGCGAAGCAGACTTTGGTGCCCAGCTGTTCACAGTATTCCTGGAATAGCTCGCTTCTGAACTGGGGACCGTTATCGGTGATCAGCTTGTGGGGAATCCCGAAGCGCGTGATCACGTTGCTCTTAAAGAAGCGCACAGCCGTTTTGGCGTGAAGAGACGACACAGGCTCGGCCTCAATCCACTTTGTAAAGGTATCTATGGCAACGAGCAAGTGCGTGCAGCCCTTGAACCCCTTGAGGAACGGGCCGAGCAGATCCAAACCCCATGTGGAGAAATGCCATGATGGGGGGATCGTTTGAGCTCTTGGGCGGGTTTATGGGCCTTCCGGGCGTGGAATTGGCATGCCTTGCACTTAGTTACCATATCCCTGGCATCCTGTAGCGCTGTGGGCCAGTATTAACCCATGCGAAACGCTTTGCTGACCAGAGTCCTGAAGGAGGTGTGGTTGCCGCAGGCACCCTCGTGTATGTCCCTGAGAAGGAACACACCCTCCTGCTGCGAGATGCACTTGGAGAGAACTCCTAGAGCACCTTGGCGGTAAAGGATGCCGTCCACAAGCTTGCATGGACTAGCACGCCATATAAGCCGGGAACGCTCGTCTTCGTCGTCGGGCAGGGTCCCATCTGCAAGGTACCGGACAAATGGCGTTGTCCAGTCCGCAGCCTGCTCGATGACGGAGACAGCACCACCTGTGTCTGTTGCCTCGTCCGGAGCTGGCCATGGTAGGCCAGCTCCTTACCCGTGGTCTCAACAAGAAGGAGCGCTCTACAGCGCACCCAAAGGTGGCACTGCAGCCGTAGGAACCCACCAAAGCCATCGTCATCATGGAGACAGACCCCTCCAAGGTTGTCCACGTGGGGACAAACCTCGAGGCCCAATAGGAACTCGAGCTCATTACCTTCCTCGGGGTTAACACGCATGCGTTCGCATGGGAGCCGTCCGATATGCCCGATGTCCCAAGGGAGGTGATTGAGCATAGGCTAGCTGTCCGGTCTGACAAAAAGCCAGTAAGGCAGTGCAGAGTCAAATTCCCGACTGGAAGGCCAAGATCATCCAAGACCTGGTCGGTAAGCTACTCCGAGCGGGTTTCGTTCGTGAAGTACAGCATTCCGATTGGTTTGCAAACCCAGTCATGGTCCAGAAGAAGGGCGGCAAGTGGCGCATGTGTGTCGACCATCGCGATTTGAACTCCGCCTGCCCCAAGGATAACTTTCCCCTTCCGCGCATAGATCAGCTAGTGGACGACACAGCGGACTCGGCCTTGATGAGTTTCCTTGACGCTTACTCTGGTTACCATCAGATCGCGCTCTCCAAGGAGGACGAGGAAAAAACGCCTTGGTAACGTCTTTCGGCACATTTTGCTATACGACCATGTCTGTCGGTCTCAAAAACGTTGGCGCCACGTTCCAGCGACTTATGCAAAAACATTCTCCTTGATCAAATAGGGCGAAACAACGAAGTTTACGTCGACGACATCGTAGTGAAGAGCCGGGAAGCCTGGGACCACGTGTCGGACCTACAGGATACCTTTCACAACTTGAGACAGCACGGGTCAAGTTAAACCCTGAGAAATGTGTCTTCGGTGTCAAGTCTGGCATGCTTCTTGGCTAAATGCTGGACGGGGCGAGCATCGGTGCGAACCCCAAAAAGATCGAGGCCATTGAAAGGATGAGGTCGTTGACCTGCGTGAAGGACATCCAATCCCTCACGGGCAAGATGGCGGCCTTGAGCCGCTTCATCTCCCACCTTGGAGAGCGAAACGCACCTTTTTGTAAGCTTCTCCGCAAGCACGATAGTTTCGAGTGGACAGAAGAGGCCGAGGCCGCATTTCTGCAGCTGAAGCAGTACCTCGCCTCGCTGCCCGTGCTCACCACTCCCAAGCTCGGGGAAGACCTCCTGTTGTACCTCTCAGTGACACCGAACGCCGCAAGCGCGGTGCTGGCAGTGGAACGAGAAGGGAAGCAACAGCCCATCTAGTACGTGAGCGAGGTGCTCACCGGGCCTAAGGAGCGCTACCCCGACCTTCAGAAACTATGCTATACCTTGTTGATGGTCTCACGCAAGTTGCGTCACTATTTTCAATCCCACCAGATCATGGTCCCGACCACTTACCCGATCAAGGACATTCTCCAAAACCCGGAAGGGGCCGGGTCGCGAAGTGGGGAGTCGAGCTTGGCGAGTTGGATATCTAGTTCGTATCCCATACCGCGATCAAGACCCAGGCCCTGGCTGATTTCATGGCAGATCTGACCAGGGCGGATGAGTAAGAGATGAGCTTTCCAGGTCACGAGAGGGAAGTGGGTTGATGGACTTTGTTCTTCGACAGATCACACAGTCCGGGCGATCAGGATGCGGTCTCGTTCTCGTCTCCCCTAACGGAGAGCGACTCCAGCATGTCATACAAATACACTTCGCGGCGACAAACAACGCCGCGGAGTATGAATCCCTACTAGAGGGCCTAAGAGCAAGCGCTGCGCTCGACATCAAATGGCTTGTTGCGAAAGGGGATTCGCGGCTCGTCGTCCGCCAGGTCAAGGAGGAGTTTCAAGCAACTGACGACTCGATGGTACGGTACCTGACAGAAGTGAGGAAACTGGAGAAGCATTTCATGAGTTTCGAAATTAGCTACATTCCCAGGGAAGAGAACGGCGAAGCTGACAAGCTCGCTAAGCTCGGATCCTCACAATAACCGGCCCCGCCGGGGGTGCTAGTACAGCACCTTCTAAAGCCCTCCATTCCCTCCGGAGAGGAGGCCACGGGGACGTCTACTACCCCCCACACCGAGACATCCGGTACTGTCTCATACCTTGAGCAAAGTACCACCTGGATGACACCATTCATCCAGTTCTTGGAGCACGGGACACTGCCCGAGGACGTAGCTGTACCGAAGGGGTGCTAATGGCGTACTTTGTAAGTGCGTTACCTAAGAAGAAGGTAAGTACCTTCTGTCCAACATACATGAGGGTATCTGCGGCGCCCACACCTCACACAGAACCCTTGTCAGCAAAGCATTCCGCATGCGCTATTATTGGCCCACAGCGATGAGCGACCCAGAAGCCTTAGTCAAGCGCTGCGAAGCTTGCCAATACCATGCGCGGATGACACACAAGCTCGCGTATGAGCTGCAAACAGTCCCACTAGAATAGCCATTCGCGGTGTGGGGCTTGGACCTCTAGTGGCCGTTCCCCAAAGGGCTCGGTGGCAAAACGTACCTGTCGTAGCCATCGACACCTTTACCAAGTGGATCGAGGCCGTGCCGGTCTCCAACATCACTGCAGCTGCCGCAGTATGTTTCTTTTGGGACATCATCGCAAGATTTGGCGTGCCTAGCACGATCATCGCTGACAATGGCACCCAGTTCATGAGCCTGGAGTTCAACAACTACTGCGAAGAGCTCGGCATGAAGCTTGCCCTGGCATCTGTGGCCCATCCACAGAGCAACGGAGAGGTTGAGCGAGCTAACGGACAGATAATGCAAGGCATCAAGAAGCGGGTCTACGATGCCCTCAAGGCAAAACAACAAGGTTGGGTTGACGAGCTGCCATCAGTCCTCTGGGAAGTTTGGACAACGTCCAGCCGGGCTATGGGAGAAACTCCCTTCCGGCTCGTCTATGGCTCGGAAGCCGTCCTACAAAACTAAATGAGACTAGGGTCCGATCGCGTTGACTTCGCCAACACATGGCCAACGACGAGGCGCGGCAGCTCGACCTCGACCTACTGGAAGCACGCCGCGAGCACTCCTTATTTCGGGCAGCGGCCTACCAGCAGACCCTGCATCGCTACGTAGCACGAAATGTACAAACAGGTACCATGCAAGTAGGAGACCTGGTTCTACGTCGCATCCAGAACCTCGCAGGCTCCAACCAGCTCAGCCCCAAGTGAGAGGGACCGTACAAAGTAGTGTCCGCAGCCCGCACGGGCTTGGTACACATGGCTGACAAGGACGGGAACGAGCTCCTTAGCTCATGGAACATCTCCCTTTTTCGACTTTTCTACGCCTAAACAGGTTGTGACTCTCCTTTATTTACAATTCAAAAAAAAACGCATCTTCCCCCAATCGCGAGCTACGCCGGGCTCGAGCATGGCCACCTTAGGCAAGCCCGTGGCCAAAATCCGACGGCTAAGGATGAAGCACTACGGAGCGCTCCAACGACGGGATAAGCCGACACCTCCTCGCACCCTAGTAAGGCTCCGCGCGGTGTGGAACTCCCACGGCCTAAGATACAATAAGCCCACGTCAGGTTTGCTGGGGAAGCCAGACTCGAGCCCTAGCCCAAAAGCTCCTAAGATGGTATCCCAAGAAGTTCAACACTCAAACTGATTAGGGGCCGAACGCGCTGGCGCGCGGACTAGTTTAAGTCCTTGAATTGGAAACTTACCTGCCAAACTCTCCTAGACCCTCACTTCCACCTAGCCTGCATCGCCGCACGACCTGGCCGAAGCTCGGGGGCTGGGGTTTCTAATGGTTTTTCGGAGATCAGTTCGATTCGAGCGTCGGACGCGGCGAGGAGCGACGCGCAGAGATTACCCAGGTTCGGACCCCCTTGCGGGTAACAGTCCTACTCCTGCCGAGCCTTAGCTCTTTTCGTGTTGTGGTTGTGTAGAATGCGATTACAGAATGTGTCGAACCCCCTCTCCCTTCTCTCTCCTCCCCTTTTATACAAGCCTCGAACTGGCGGAGAGAGCCGAGGGGGCAGGCAGTACAGTACTCTCAGTACACTGATAAGACGTGGGGGACGGGACAGGTGAGACGAAAACGTGCTGCTACTGTGCCGAGGGGCGCCGCCCACGCGAACTCCGCAAGTGGCCTCTGACTCGTGCGAACACACCGGTGGGAGAACGAGTGGGACCCAGCTTGCTCCTCCTGACACGGTCAGCCATCCTGATGACGGCGAACTCTCTCTCTGCCGGTAAATGCTGCTCCGCCACAGTGACAGTTGGACAGACCCGCATAGGTCACTGTAGCGGTAATCATCTCTTCATCTGTCCATCTGCGCGTAACGTCGCATTGAATGCGCCTGTCCTTCGTAGCAGGGGGAGCCTTCGCCCGGAAGACTCCCTTCGGAATGCTCCCTGCCACGCGGGCCCCACCTGACAGTGAGGGGCCCGCATGCGCCGAGGGGCGCTGGGGCCTGGTCGCCCGCTTGACACGTGGAGCCCTCGCCCGGCCTTCTTTCGGACTCTTCATACCCCGGTATTTATTATACCGACACTATGTACCCAAGCCTTTGACTAAGCCAGCGCGGCAACACGGCCTCCCCAACGCTTGGGGCTGGGGATTCTTTCACATATTTTCCTAAGTCCTTAACTTTGTAAAGCCCGCACCGCTCGCGCTGCATCGCTAAAGCTCGGGGGCTGGGAATTTTTGTGAAATTTTTCTAAGTCACTCTGGTCTTTAGACCGCGCCCAACTCCAAGATCGCACTTGGACTTGGCCGCGGCTCGGGGGCTGGATGTCTATGCACACAAAAACAAAAATTTCAATCAACTCGTTCTATATATAATTGTTAGTTTCGCCTAAGAATTTCATTACTTTTCATCTAGTTCTCCTACTTTTGCATGACAGATCTTCTCAAGAAAGGAAATGAGCAATCTCAACAAAGCGGATTCACTAAAGAAGAAATTGCATTTCTTAAAAGGATCTCAGAAGGATAAGGGATTGTACAAGCAAAAGGCAGCCTGGCATCCCGGGCTACTGCAAAAGGGGTGCCACGCCACTACGATTACGACGGTGCCCAGAGCCTACCCCTACGCTACCCCACCGCACCTAAGTGCAGCGCTGGCGACGCGCCGGTGGCGCGACGGGATCCGGTGACGACGCCGCCGCCGACGCCACCAACGACGACGATGATAACGAGATGGGCACCGGCGCCGACGGCCCGGGTGCGCGCGCGTGCCGCGCCCTCCGCTTGTGGATGCTCGCGCCCATGGGCGGCGGCGGAGCCACCATGGCTACCTCCGTCACCGCCTCCGCGGCCTCCTCCGCGGCGGCCTCCCCTGCGGCGGCATTCTCAACGATGGCCTCCGCCAAGGGAGCCTCCTCCTCTGCCGCTAGCGCCACGGCGAACTCCGCGTCAGCGGCAATCTGCGCCGCCTCAGCGTTCTCCTCCTCCTCCTCTGCCGCGAGCGCGACGGCCAGTGCTTCGGCCGCCGCCCTGTCGGCGTGGTTTTGGTCGTGCTCTGCCAACGAGGCCTTCTGGTCCACGATGATGAAGCCCGCCGCTTGTCCGTAGGCCTCTATCTCCTCCTCCAGCGCGGGCTAGATCGGAGGCGGCGAAGAAGGCAGCGACGGCACATCCGCTAGCGCTGCCTCCCACCATGCGTCCTAGTCCGACGATGACGCCGACGGCGATGCCCGTCCCGCTCCCGAGCCCGAGGAAGAAGAGGACATGTTTCTGTTTTCTCTCTCTCTCTAAGCTCCTGGTCTTGTGCGCTACACCTCTCTGCGTTCCGGTCTAAGGAGCGGTGGAGATAAGTGCGGGCGCGAGAGAACAGAGTGAGGGCTGCACAGCACGCAGCCCGTAACTTTATAGGTTCACGGCAGCACAATGTCCCATCACGCCGCGGGCGACCCTAAGCGTCACTACGCGCGAAGGGACGGGTAATTAAAACCCACGACGCAAGCTGAAGAGACGCGCGCGCACGCATTCCCAAGGGAATACCAATCACGCCGGTCGCCACGTGACGCGTGTCCCGGCCCCGCTGTCAGCAAGGCAAAAAGCCGAAGCCTGCTAAGGCCCAATGCGCAAATTCGGCCCAACTATACCAACGAGGCCCATAACGTCAAATCGGCTCGACGCGTGGCGTGGGCTAGGCACATGAGCCGTCATGGCATTGTTCTGCCTACGTATCCGTGCCCTGCAAGCGTGGCCCCACTGTCAGCGAGACGTTGTGCTGCGCAGCAGGACTCACAGTGCGCATGATTTGACACAGTAAAGTAAAGAAAAAATAGCTAAGTTCTCTGGTCACAGTACACAATGCTTATCTATTGAGCAAGCGACAAAATAAAATAACGCGGAGTTTGGGAACAGTATAGCCCGGGGTGAGCAACATCCCGCACTGCAGCTTGTGTTCTTCGAGCTCGATTTCCAGGTTGCGGATATGTGTCCGCGCCTGGAGCAGCTCTACTGCTTGCGTGTCCCTCTCGTTCTGCTCCTGGCGCAGCCTAGCCTGGGCGGCAACGAGTTTTTGCGCCTGCTTCTTCATGGACTCCGCCTCGGCCTTGGACTTCGCTCCGGCCTCCCGGAGCGTGGTTACCTCCTCCGTGAGCTTGTCGCGGGCTTCCACAAGCCCGCGCACGATCGAGCTGCGCTCAGACAAGACCGCCTCCACCTCCTTAGAGGACGCCTCCGTGCGCCTGTGCTCTTCGGCGAGTGCAGCCCGGGCTTGGCCTACCTCGTCCTGGACTGACTGAACCTGGTCCACCGCGGCCTTCTCCGCTTCTCTGGCCTGGGCGAGCTTCGCCGCGGCCTCTTTCTCCCCCTCATGCGCTGCCTGCAACCCGACCTCCAGCTCGGCAACGCGAGCGGTCGAGCGGACCTCGCTCTCGGCAGCAAGCTCACTCGCATGCTCTACCTTGGTCCGGGCTTCTACAAGTTCCGTCGAAAGGCGGCTGAGCTCCGCCGCGTCGTTACCAGCTTGCCCGCGCCGTTTCATGCAACGAGGCCACGCCGGCAAAGAAGCTGTAGGAATGAGACAAGAGCAACGAATCAACTCGTGGAAAGGCCAACGCCAAAACACAAAATACAGCCGCGGGTGCTTATCTTTCGGTGCAGAGTGAGCCGTACCTCATTTTCTCCTCGACGGCATCGCGCGCGGCCTGGTTCTGCCCGCGAGGGTGCGACTCGTGGAACGTCAAAGGCAAGCGGTTCGAGGACTCCGAGTCGCTCTCCTCCGACGACGCTGTGTGCGTCGCCACCGCCGCAGACGGCCCCGAAGAATGGAACGGTCGCCCTGGCTTTGGCCGCTCGTCTCTCCGCCTCCTCCATCTTGGCCGCAAGCTCAGCCTTCACCGCTGTCGCCTGCTCCACAGCAAACTTGGCCTCGCGGAGCTTGGCGCCCACGGATGCTACTGCCTCGTGGGCCCTGTCCCGTTCTGCAGCGGTGAAAGAGGAGGCAGCCCGAGCCTCCGCCAGCGTGGCCTTCAGCTCGTCCGCCTCCCGCTTGGCGGCCGCGAGCTCGGCCCAGGTCATGTCCGCCTCCTCCGGGAGAGCCCGGACTTCGTCTTCTCCAGCCCGAGCCTTAAGCCCCACCTCCGCGGCGGCCAGGGACTTCTCGAGTCCGATCCTGGCCCTGACGGCTAGTTCTGCGGCAAACCGCAATCGCTGAAGCTCGTCACGAAGCCTGACGACTTCCTGTGTGAGCTCCCGCTTCTCCACCGAAGGTTCGGCCCACTGCGCGGCATTCTGAGCAGCGGCCTGCGCCTCCTCAAACCGAGCCTTAATCTTGGCCAATGCGTCCTCTGCAAGGCTTGGCAGGCCTTCGCCGATTGGAGCTCCGCCTCGATCGCGCTTTCGCCCTCCGTGGAAGCCAAAAATATAGGGGCTGCGCCAACCACCATAAGCAGACTTGGGTGGGGACGCACTGCCTCACCCTCCGCCGCTGCTTGCCTGGCCTCCGACAAAGACAGCAGTAACCTTGCTACCTCGGCCTCCGCTGCCTCGGCGCACTGGCGAGTGAGGTTCAGCTCACCCACAGAGACGACACCTAAACGCGCCAGCAAATCCTCCCTTGTCAGGCCAGGGACCGGGCGAATCTGCACGTCCGGCACACTTCCCCCGATGGAGCGTCGTGCCCGGTCGTTCACCTACTACTCCACCGACTCCGGGGTGGCAGAGATCTAGCCCGCGGATGCCAGCGGGCCCACGCTGGGCACGGAGACGCGCAACCAGCCCGCCGCGTGAGCACGCGTACCGACCAATCCCAACCGGTCATCAGCATGCGCCGGTCGGGCACCGGAGGCGCGTCCCCGATCAGAGTCTTGCGAAGGTCGGTGATCCCCCGGCAATCGATCGGCGTCCACCCATGCGTCGTGCGCCCTTCGACGCGTAGGGGCGTAACCCACAGTGAATCCCCGGCGGCAGCATCCTCCCTGACCGTCTCCGTAACCTCGGCAGCCGCATCCAGCAACACCATCGGCAGGCAAGCCGATTACGTCCCACGGATCAACTGCACCTCCTTGCCCCACACCTCAGGCTGTGTTGACAACCTCTCGCCGGCCACCAACAGCCGCGAAAGGAGCGCCTCTCTTTCTTCCCTGGGCGGAAGCGCTTCTCCCCCCTCTCGCGCCGCCAGCATCAACGCCCCCACGGGCTCGACCAATTCGCCCTCAGTTGCCCTGGCTTCGGCGGAGGGGGGCCACTCGTCAACTTCCACCTCGGTGCTGTTCACTGCAATCAGAAACACATGGAGCGATCTCACACAAAAACAAGACGATGACAGGTAGCGCAAGGAACGTACGCGCTAGTTCGAGCTCTGTGCCCGCGTACACCACCGGTGTTGGGCGCAGGAAAAGCCCCGTCTCTAGCCCACCCACGAGGCTCGTAATTGGCGCGGCCGTTTTCTTCCCAGGCCGGGCTACGCCGACCTTCTTTGCGGATCCCCACCGCGACGTCATCATCGGCGTCGGGGGCGCCGCGGTTGCGACATCCTCGTCGTTGCTGTCTTAGGCGGGCCAATACCTCCTCCGTTTCGTGAGCGCCACGCCCTAGACCCACGCAGAAATCGAAATGTAAGATCGGCTGAGCCCTCAACACTCGGCCTACGTCGCGCGGGAAATGCTTACCTGCGCCGGCACCGTGCGTTTCCTGACCCGCTTCGCGCCTTCCCACTCCGGGCCTGCCGCAGTCGAAGTCGGCGCTGAGCTCCCCTCGCTCGACGTCGCTGGCGAAGCCAGTGACCCGCCAGGCACCCCCGGTGATCCTCCTAACGGCGAGCGCGCCGCCAATGGTTGCACGTCCAAAGGCTCCCCTGCGGAGCCCGTAGCCTTCGTGGCCTCCTTGACCGCACTCCACGTTCGCTGCGCGCGAAGAATCGACAAATCCGGACCGTCAGAACCCTATGGGCGCACGCGGTCCGGAATTCAATCAAATACCTGCCGGGCACATACTGTGGACAATTTGTCCCTCATGTTCCTTTCGGGATAGGGATTTTTCTCCATGGGCAGCAGCATGCCCGTGATCCTCGCAGCATCGCGTGCCAGGAGCTCTGCAAAGCATCACAAACGGTCACCACACGCGCCAACCCAAATTCAAACAGAGCATCATGACAGGCACTCACCTTGGTCCAAGTCCCAGTTCGGTTCCTCCCAGCCGTCCATCTCGCTGACGCACCGCTCACGGCGCCCCAGCAGGCTAATCCGGTGCCGAACGAAGCTATTGACAATATCATAGCCCGTCAAGTTCCTCTTGGCGAGCTCCGCGATCTCGTACGCCACCGCCTTCTCCTTTGGTAGAAGCTCGCCACGCATGAAGATCGGCGCCTCTGGTGCGGCTGAAGAATACTCCAAGTCCGAACCTCCGCGGTTCAGATAGAACCACCGTCGGGCCCAACCATCGACCTTCGTCTTGACTTCATAATCCGGTTACGTTCTGCTGCCCGGGCCCGGCGCAAGGTAAGGTAGAAGACCCCGCCGTTGCCCACGCAATGGCCGACGGGCTTCAGCTCGAAGTACTGCGCGAAGAGGTTCACCGAGGGCCGCACCCCGCAGTATGCCTCGCACAAGTGCGCGAGGATCGACAAATGAATATAGGACTGCAGGGACAAATTGTCCGGCCGTAGCTCCGTAAGGGCGAAGAAGTCGGCCACGAACAGCGACTCCGGCGCGCGGAACCCACACATAGCCGAGCTTTCGAAGCAAACCAGCTCGGTAGGCTCGGGCTCTGGCCCCCGGGCTGCGCTGGGAAGCCTCCAAGACCCTGGCCTCACGAAGCCGTCCCTCTCCAGCTCCACCATCCTCTCGCTCGTCAGCACGCTATCTCCGATGAACACCATGGTAGCCAAAAGCAGAATGCAGAAAAACCGGATGCGGGAGCAGGAAGGCGAAGAGCGAGATAGAGAGATGAAGACAAAGACAATGGAGACATTCTGTAGTAGATGTTCCCCCAAACACAGCCTTATCAAGGAAGGTAACGGTCGGAGTAGAGATCGTGGGTATCATGCCCAAGAAGACGTAACTGCCCCACTCTGCCGTCGAATCAAATTCAATACTCGACCTCTCGCCCCCAGTGGCTTCAAAATAACCCTAGCCAGGTCTCCCGCGCGACGCATAAGGATTGGGCTTCTCTAAACCTCAGACTGGCTCGCTGCGCGACCCGCTCGAGGCTCGGGAGCTAGCTATTGGTGATTCATAATCGGCCCACCCCAAGATGGGCCTTGGGCCGAATCCGTACCGGCTTGCCGCGCGTAGAAAGAGCCCAAAAGGCCATCCCTGGCCATACCGAGAGAGACGTCTAGCCTGTTGGGGCCATCCCCGGGCTTGACTAAGACAACCACGCCTCCCTCGGTCCTAACCAGGAGTGTTGCGCACCTCCCGGGCTATCCTTAGCCCGGGAGAGGGCCCCGCGGATAGCTCGCCTATCCCTTGGACAGGTGGCAGCAACTGTCATGTCCCACCACGCTTTCCTCGGCCTTGACCGAAAGGACTGTACCTCCCCGGGGTATCGGTAGCCTAGGGAAGAGCCGCGCGGGCATTTCGACATGCCGTTGTCCCTTGGGTAGATGGCAACAGCTGCCGCGCTTCGCGCCGCCCCCAACGGGTGGCGCAGAGCTGGCTTCGACCAGTAAATGCCATATCAGGGGGTAAAGGGAAAGTTCTTTCTCCCTGTGCAGGTTGCTCCCCTGTATTAGCACACCAAGACGAGCACGTGTCCAGTACTGACTAGGCAAGCTTCTCTTTGTAGGCCACATACAGGACAGAGCCCGGGAACGAGACAAGGGCGCCGCCACTAAAGATTGACAAAGCATGGATAGGCGCGGGGCCCACGGTGTCAGCTCCGAACAGCCCGCTGCGCCTATAAAAGGAGAAGCCTGCCCAACATGACGACCAAGTCTAAGAGGGCAAGCAACACGAGCATCTGAAGCTTCCTTAGCAGTAGCAGTAGTCGTAGCAGAGTAGATTCTAGCCACCTTAGTGTCAGAAGCTTCCTTGTAAGCTCGGGGCCGACGCCTCCTAGCCTGGTCTCGGCACCCTGTACTGTTTCCACCAGATAATCAACGAGGGCTGGAGTAGAGCTATTACCCAGCAGTGGAGACTCGAACCAGGGTAAAAACACCCCTGTCTCACACGGTTTGTATTTCTTTTGCCTCACCTCTCACCCCCTCTCAGTCTCACCATAAACGGACCTGTACCTAGATCCCAAATCGCACCAGGCACAGTCCGGGAAGACCGCGCGGCCAGAGCCCCCGAGAGCTCGGCCGCCACCCCGGGCTACTAGGAAGTGTTGTTGTTGGGCCTCACTCCAACTACAAATTCGTCTGCCGGTCCGTGGACTCGCTGCCCGCAGTAGGCGCGTTTTCCAAACACCTACAGGGGCTAAATCATGCGTGGTGATAAGTGCTAATTGCAATTGGTCATTATGTATAAAGAGAATCCATGTTTATGCATGGAAAATTTGCTCCATATTGAGATATCGGTGCCATGTTCCCATTCTCAAACTTGGCAATAATCCAAACAAGTGCTCTGAACATGCGATGTTCATGATTTGTGAGTATTATTGGGCACCAACAAATTGTTTGCATTTCATGTGTACGAACGAGAAGGCAATGATCAACCGCCGAGCCCTTGGCTCGCCGCCGCCACGTGCGCCGCTCGCCGCGCGTGTGTCCCCGTCGGCCTAGCACGGCGCCGCCAGCCGCGCCCCATGTGCACCGTGCCTTGGCGTCGTCGTCCCGTCCCACGGTGTTCGCGGAGCCATTGGGCTCGCTGACGTCTCATGTCACATGCGTGCACCCGAAGCGCCGCCGCACAAAGTCACCGCCGTGTCGTCACGCCGTCCTACGCAACGCCGTCACGCGGTGCCCAGCATCGCCCTCGCCGTACCACCACACAGGCGTGCCCGCAGCATGCCACCGCCATGCACCACCCTCGTGCGTCGCCATGCGGAAGATGAGCGCCGCGCCGCCACCGTTGTATAGGCAAGCCCGAAGCCCCTTGCCGCTGTGCGTATCCGCCGTCGCCGCCACCCGGTCGAGCGGCTCGAAAAACCCTAGCCGCCGCGTGAGGGAAGGCCAAGGAGGACCGGATGGGCCGGCCCAGCAGCCGCATGGGCGCGGGCGCGGGATGGGACAGGGAGGTAGGCTGGCCGGATGGCCTTCGGGCCAAATAGTAACAAGTAGACGGCTGGGCTGGCTGGGCCCTTTTTGGGCCGTTTGGATATGTGATGAAATCCAGTTAATTTTGTATTTACCTAAAGTAAATATTCTGCAACTTAAATCCTATTGATTTGATATCTGTTAGCAAATTTTATTTACTGCACTATGCCGCAACCACTGTTGTGCTCGCCACTTTACTTGGGAGGCACGCTGTGTACGTCGCAGTCCCGAAGACGCCGACTAGGTATTTTTAGGCCGAACAGAAATTTGAAGAGATGCTGTAGATTTCATACTTACCTGTACAGTTTTGAAATTTTCTTATGTCGCACTACCGCCTCATGTTGCTATCGTCGATCGCCGCATTGCCCCATAGGCCGTAATGTTGCTACCATTTCAAGCAATTGTCACCGGCTCTTTACGTTGTGCTGGCACCATTGAGGTTAATACCTCCGGCCGAGCGGCACTTGTATGGCATACTTATTTAAGACTTGTAGTCTTGTTAATTTTTGTTGCTAGTTGGTGCGATTGGCTAGGGTTTTGAGAACCCTAGTCGAGAATTTTGAATGGGTCTGAAGACCCATCTCGAGTAGGTGACCAAAAGGTTGGTTGATATTTGTTCGAGTTGTTCTCGATGGCACATTTATATCTGCGGTTCCAGGTATATGAGCATTCCTATAAGCAAATCTTAGACCTAACCCACCTTCGGAAGACTCATATTAATGGGTTAACTTCTAGCAATAGGTTGTTATTGTTTTCTGCATTGTTTTAATTATAGTATGGCCAGCAGTCCAGAAATAATCAGCAGAAATTTATGAAAATTCTAGACACTTTATGCGCATCATTATGTTCTTTATGTCTTATTTTTTCTGGCACTGTATGTTTGTATTATAATTTATTGACCTGCAGTCTCTAAATTATTAGAAACTGCTGAGATTGCAATGAAATTTTAGGGAACTCCAACGACCCTTGTAGAGTTTGGTTTTGCTCATGATGAGTAGTTTACATCTTTTACTTGATTGTTTCGTATTAGATGTTTATTTTCCATATACCATAATAATGGTCTAAGTTGTTCTATTTGTAGCTTCTCTCCTGTAGTAGAGTTAATAATCTGAGTAAAAGCTAAATAGAACATGGTGCCGGAAGCATATGCCTTACCTGTTTTAAGTAAACTTGCATGGAATTAAATTAGATTTGTCGGTATAATAAATACCAGGGTATGAAGAGTCTCGGAGTTAGGCGGGCGACCAGGCCCCAGCGTGCGGACGAGCCCCTCTAGCGCCGGGCGAGGGCCCCACACGTTAGGCGGGCGACCAGGCCCCAGCGTGCGGACGAGCCCCTCAAGCGCCGGGCGAGGGCCCCACACGTCAGGCGGGCGACCAGGCCCCAGCGTGCCGGCGAGCCCCTCAAGCGCCGGGCGAGGACCCCACACGTCAGGCGGGCGACCAGGCCCCAGCGTGTGGGCGAGCCCCTCGGCGCCCGCAGGGCCCCCTCTGTCAGGTGTGGCCCACATGGCAGGGAGCGTCCTGAATGGAGTTTTCTGGGCGAAGGCTCCTCCTGCTGTGAAGGACGGGCACATTCAATGCAACATTACGCGCGGATAGACAGATGAAGAGATGATTACCGCCACAGTGACCTCTGCAGGTCTGATCAACTGTCACTGTGGCGCAGCGGAATTGACCGGCAGAATAGAGAGTTTGCCATCATCAAACTAGCCTCCCGCGTCAGAAGGAGCAAGCTGGGCCCCGCCCACAGTCTCACCGGCGAGTTCACACGGGTCAGAAGCCACTTGCGAATCACGCGTGGGCGGCGCGATACGGCACAGTAGTAGCACGTTTTCGTCTCTCCTGTCCTATCCCCCATGTCTTATCAGTGTACTGAGAGTACTGTACTGCCTACCCCCTCGGCTCTCTCCTCCAGTTCGAGACTTGTATAAAAGGGGTGGAGAGAGAAGGGAGGGGGATTCGAAACATTCTGTAATCGCATTCCACACAACCACAACAAGAAAAGAGCTAAGGCTCGGCTGGAGTAGGACTGTTACCCGCAAGGGGTTCCAAACCTGGGTAAACTCTGCGTGTCGCTCCTCGTCGCGCCTGATGCTCAAATCGAACTGAGCCCGGGCTGATCAGCTAGCAACATAGAAAATCTGATAGGGGTGTGATCCGCAGTGGTTGAGCGGAGAACACGCCGTCAGTGGCGCGCCAGGTAGGGGGTGCTAGCATCAATTCGAGTTCTTCGACCTGTTTCTCGAAGCAGCGATGGCGGATCAGCAGTCCGCGATGGAGAAGGAAGCAGCTGCCAGAGCCGCGGCCGTGGGGTCGGCCGCGGCAATGGCGGTAGATCAGCCGAGCGACAGCATTCCGCCTAGAGCCGGCGCCCTGGCGGAGAGCGGCCGTCCCAGTTTGGCGAGGAGGTGCCTGGCCATGGAGGAGTGCTCCCCGGCGCAGAACCTCTATGCGGCCAGGGCTCTACTGGACAACCCGCCGGTTCCGGTGACTCCGGACTCTCCGGCGGCGCCGTGGCTGGCCAGCTTGGCCCGCTACATCGATGCCGCCGCGGCGGTAGTGCAAGCTACGGGAGGCGCGGGAACTGGCATTTCCGCCTCTTCCCGTTCTTTTGCTTCCCCGCGCCCTTCTTGCGGAACTCTTGGCGGGAGGGAACGGGGCCAGGACGACAGGAGCCGGGCAACTCCTACGGGGGTTCGACCGGGCAGGCGTACAGGCGGGCGGGTACAGGCGGGCGGGATCTTCGGACCCACTTGGAGGACCGCCATCTACGACACGGAGAAGACCTGCGCGACAAACTCCGCCGGCGGCACGATCGAGAGCGCGACCGTGCTATTGCTGCCGTTCGCGGGGGCCAGGAGGAGGACTCCCGTGGACCCTCCGCCGGAGAAGGCGGTGCCTCTTCGGCGCCGTCAGAACGGCGGGCGCGGCGGGACGAAGGGCGTATCCAGGAGCAGGAGGCTCCCGATGTCGGCTACCGCGCCTTATCCAAGGAGCTGCGCCGAGTGCAGTGGCCGGAGAGGTTCCGGCCCGCCGCCATCGAGAAGTACGATGGGTCTACCAACCCTGACGAGTTTTTGCAGATCTACACCACGGTGATGCAGCCAACTGGAGGGTCGGGGAAGGTTTTGGCGAACTACTTCCCCGCTCGTGGCTCATGAACCTACCCCCGGAGTCAGTGGGGTCGTGGAAGGAGCTCTCCGAGCTTTTCATCACCAACTTCCAGGGCACGTTCGAGCAGCCCGGAGTCGAAGACGATCTCC
>SPJY01002222.1:906513-985058 GCA_005191435.1 Raddia distichophylla | reverse complement strand
TGCGGCGACTAACAACGCTGCAGAGTACGAGGCCCTCCTCGCGGGACTAAGAGCGTGCAAATCGCTTGGCGTCCAACGGCTGACTGTGAAGGGAGATTCACAGCTGGTCATCAATCAGGTTAACAAGGAGTATCATGCTGCGATGACTCAATGGCGCGATATCTGATTGAAGTGAGGAAGTTGGAGCGGCACTTTTGATTTTTCGACGTGCTCTTCGTGCTCAGGAAGGACAACTTCCTGGCCGACCAGCTGTCCAAGTATGGATCCTCACGGGAACCTGCCCCGGCAGGGGTGCTCGTCGAGCACCTTTACAAGCCCTCGATCACGTCTCCGGACGAGGCAACAGTGGCAGGTGGTGCTGTCTCCGTCATCGAGCAGGCTGCGGACTGGACAACGCCATTTGTCCGGTACCTTGCAGATGGGACCCTGCCCGACGGCGAAGTCGAGCGTTCCCGACTTATAAGGCATGCTAGTCCATACAAGCTTGTGAACGGCATCCTTTACCGTCAAGGTGCGCTAGGAGTCCTCTTCAAGTGCATCTCTCAACAGGAGGGTGTGTTCCTTCTTAGGGACATACACGAGGGCGCCTGTGGCAACCACGCCTCCTTTCGGACTCTGGTCGGTAAGGCGTTTCGCATGTGCTATTATTGGCCTACTGCGCTACAAGATACCCGGAATATAGTGACTAAGTGCAAGGCTTGCCAATTTCACGCCCGGAAGGCACATATGCCCGCCTAAGAGCTCCAAACGATCCCCCATCATGGTCTTTCTCCACATGGGGTCTGGATCTGCTCGGCCCGTTCCCCAAGGGGTACAGGGGCTACACACACTTGCTCGTCGCCATTGACACTTTCACAAAGTGGATTGAGGCAGAGCCTGTGTCTTCTCTTCACGCCAAAACGGTTGTGCGCTTCTTCAAGAGCAACGTGGTCACCCGCTTTGGGATTCCCCACAAGCTGATCACGGATAACGATACTGTAAGTGTAAGTGACCTTGTGTGATTTTGATAATTAATGGCAAACACATTTAATGACAATACTTGGTTTAATGCTTATTTATTGTCACTACTCAAATATGCTTATTGCTATGAGACTAATATGTTTATTGTCAAGATTGCATTAGTCTCATCCTATTTAGAGGAAAATCATAAATGTCAAGTGGACAAGCTATTTATTATAAAAGGTACGTCTTATGCTAATCATTTCAATGAGACTAACACATATTGATCGTTTATCTTTCGTAGTCTCATTTATGCAAATAAGATGAATTGCTAATTGAGATATGCAACCACTTTTGTGTAAGAACATGTTATTGTCGTATAACTTCGTATAATGTATGCTATACGAAGTTATTACGGTGCAATTGGATATTTGTGAACTAACTTGGGTCAAGTTGAAAGATATTTGTTCCCAAAAATTGTTTGCTTGTCTATGCATGTGCAGGGGATCGGAGGAGGATCAATGTCGACGGTGGGATGAAGGATGTGAACAGAGGTTTCATAGTCCGAGGGATCTAAGGCCGTGCGAATTGATCGTGATCGATCCAAGTATATGGTAGATGGTAAACGACAAAGGGGCATACACTCTTTCGGCACCGTATATTTGAATGCCTTTGCACCTTCATATATTTAAATGCCTTTGCACCTTCATACATTTAAATGTCTTAAGGGGAGCTCTTGCATGATAGACTAATATTTAAAGTTCTCTATATTCATGTGCTCTTCATAATTGATCTTCATACTCATTGTTATCTTTTAATATTTTTGAATGACCAATTATTAATTCATTGTAAGTTCAAGTGGTGTTATGTTCTCATGACATCTAGCCACTTTACTCTTTCTAGTTATATCTCTTTAAGTGGCATAATCTCTTTTACAAGTGGTATCCTCTAAATTTCTATTTACATATTCTTCAAGTGTCGTCTAACATGTCTTGTGAGGTACATTGCAAGCTTAGCTATATAATAATTGATATGGATGACACTTTGCAAAAAGAGAGAAATGTAATTTTGAATTCATATTGCCAAAGAGGTATACCCTTGCTCATCGCTTGTACAATTTGATCATGTGCATGTACTTCAATAATATCTTTTAGCTACATAATCTTAATTATTTCGAATTGATAGCTTTGTTATGTCTTACTTGATCCTCGCTTATACTCTTGAGACATGACTTGAATGCTTAATGATATTGGTTTCTAGTTTTGCCTAAATCTTGGATATTATTAATTTCATATCTTGCCTAGATTTAGGGGGAGCTTATCATTGACTATTTATTGTTTGCTCATTTCTGGATATGCCTTGCCCTCCCAAATAATTTGTTTTAATTATTGAAATGGGAGAAATAATTAGAATTTTGTTCACTTTTTGTACGATTAATGCCAAAAGGGGGAGAAATGTTGTATTATCAATTGCCCCTTATATGTTGTGCTTTTGTTTAAAAGGAAAATTGTCATAAGCATTAATGATTTTTATTGTCTTATTGTCATCTATTACAATTGATAATAGGTTTGTCATAAATCACCAAAAAGGGGAAGATTGTAAGTGCAAGTGACCTTGTGTGATTTTGATAATTAATGGCAAACACATTTAATGACAATACTTGGTTTAATGCTTATTTATTGTCACTACTCAAATATGCTTATTGCTATGAGACTAATATGTTTATTGTCAAGATTGCATTAGTCTCATCCTATTTAGAGGAAAATCATAAATGTCAAGTGGACAAGCTATTTATTATAAAAGGTACGTCTTATGCTAATCATTTCAATGAGACTAACACATATTGATCGTTTATCTTTCGTAGTCTCATTTATGCAAATAAGATGAATTGCTAATTGAGATATGCAACCACTTTTGTGTAAGAACATGTTATTGGTTGATTAGATTTATGCTCGCATATCTTGTTGTATTTATTTGAGCATAAATATATTATGAACATGTTGCTTACTCGACAAGATCTTTTGTATTATTTGCCATGTATTAGTGATTATCTTAATCGGTGCACTAGATAAACTTCACCGTGTTTAAATGGCTTTGTGCATGTAAGCTTTCCATGAATATTCTCACATGCACTTAATTTAGTGAAGCTTAATCTAGATTGGTTCGCAACTTCTCTCTTGTTTGAAATATGAATTTGCACGTGTAAGCCATGAATATATTCCATGTGCATCATTAAGTGAAGTTGTGATTATTAAATAATCTCTATAGTGCATATAGATCAAACATATATTTATCATGATGCACTTAGTAAAGGTCTTTCTTGTGCCAAGTGTTTCCACTTGTATTGTGCTTCTTTATGTGAAACACTTGGACACTTAATCGCTCACGAATATCAAATTGATCCATATTTATTGAGCTTATGGACTAATGTATTTCATGAGTGATTTGAAAAGAATTAGGTCCTATGAGTTTGTGTGATGACCAAGGGACATTGAAGGATGACGGTAAAGTCGAAGTCAACAAGATGACGATGTCACCAAGAGTTGAGGACTAAGTCAAGGTCGATTTGGCGGGATGATCGTCGAGGAGGATGATCGAGGCAAAGTCGAATAGGACGAGAGTCTCATGAGGTGAATCAAGTCAAGGTTGACAAGACGAAGACGTTATCAATATTTAGTAAAGGTCATCATGCACAATACATCAAGGGTGATCAAGACTACTAACGTCGTTGAACCTCAAAATGAAGAAAGAAGACGGCAAGTGGTTTATCCTAAAGGTTGTATGATTTTATTTATAAGTTGAGTCTAAGGATTGCCGTACTATTAAGAGGGATGCAACGTTGAATGGCTTAGATATGTCTCAGGTGCTCAAGTGATCAATCTTTGAGAGAGATTGAGGGAGAGGAGTGTCGGTGGTGTCGGAAAGTGAGAGATTTAGGTCTTTCGTGGCTTCCTTTGTGGTTTCTGCTCCTATCCTTTGGTATTTGGGTAGTGAGACCTTGTGGGTTGTGTAGCCCTTGTTCTTAGCTTTCCGTAGAGCCCAAGATCACCGAAATCGGAGTTCGGAGTCAAAAGTTACGCCCGTTTCCGTCAATAAGCTGTGTGCTGTATCGGACTATCCGATGTTGGATCGGAATGTTCCGATTGACCCCTCTCTGTCTCGTTCCAAAAATATCGGAACATTCCGATGTTAACATCGGACTATCCGATATGAATTTGACCTTTTGGTGTTGTATCTAGTTGGAACCTCTCTAGAATCATTCCAGGACCTCAAAAATAGCCGTTACTCCAAGTTTCTCTCACTTTCATATCGGAACATTCCGATGTTAACATCGGACTATCCGATATCTGTCAGCTTCCAACGGCTAGTTTCTGTGTGAGGCTATTTAGTGCCTCCCTCTTCCCCACGAGCTAGGGTTGCCTTCCACACCATTTTTGAGCAGAACTTCCAAGCAACCTAGGGCTTCTTGCCCCCTACACTCTAGATCTAAGTGATCCTCTTTGTGAGAAGAGTTGGGAGAGGGTGTGAGAGCTAAGTGAGAAGAAGCCGATCTTTGAGCACTTGAGTTCATCTCCGAGTTCGTTCTTTGTGAGCATTTGTTACTCTTGGAGGTTGAGGACTCCTAGACGGCTAGGAGTCGACCACGAGCCACTGGTGCTTTGTGTGGTGAGCCGTGCAAGTTTGTGAAGGCCGATTCCGCCTCCGGAAGGAAAGGAATCAAGGAGTGAAACCGGCGAGTCTTGGTGCGACCTCGGTGAGGGGAGGGTTGAAAGAGACCCGGGCTCAAGTGTGACCGAGCCTACCTCAACGGAGACGTAGGATCCCCTCAAGGATCCGAACTTCAGGAACAAATCTTCGTGTCTCCACTTCACTCTTGGTTCCCCACTTGCCCTTTAACTTGATTTACTTTGATTTATACTTATACTTGTTGTTGGCTAGCACCGTCGTGTGCTATTACTCTCTCTTGTGTTATGAATTTGATTTTGGTGCAGGTATCCATATCGGACTATCCGATATCGACATCGGAACATCCGATATTATTTTCCGCTGTGATTTAAAAGGTTGAAAATTTGTAACGCCTATTCACCCCCCTTTAGGCGACATCCCGATCCTTCAACATGGTATAATGTGGAGCAATCTTGGGAGTGTTGAACCCACACTGTTTCATCATGTTGTATACCAGGTTCCTCGTCATCTCTTCTAGATTCTCATTCATCCCAGAGTTAATCGGCTGATAAATCGGATCTGGCACCGGGATCATAGCCTGATTACTCGGTATTGCTTGAATCGGATTTGGATTGATTGCCAGTGGAGGATTAGGCTGAAAAACTCTAGCATGAGACGTTCCTGGCTGGGTATAAGTCGGATATTTGTTCCCCAAATTCATCTCCTGTGTGATACTCCGATTCCTTGGAGGGGTCTGCCCAGTCATGATATTATGTAAAGCAGCGCTAGTCCCCTCTTGCACGATCTGCCCTAAAACCAATGATTGATCCAGCATCGATCGGTAAACAGAGCTATTAATCTGATCTCTTATGACCTCGGAAAAATCTCCGGTAAGCAATGGATCCCAATAGATGTCTTCGTAATTTGGCCACTGCGAGTTTTCCGATATCCGGTCAACATCCTCTTCTTATTTTCTTCATGGATCTCAGCAAGCCTATCTTCAATTTCTTTCTTCCGATTAGGGCTTAACTCATCAAAAGTTACAACTTCAGCAGTGAGTTTAAGCGCTTCTATCGCCGCCTCAGCATCTGTGCGCGTCATCCTTTCGATTTTCATTCTTGGGGTCCCACTGGGCGTGCCAAAAAGTGTGTTGACATGAAAAGTGAGATCTTCGCTAACACACGTGCGGAAGCGTCAAGTCTGGGCTTGCGTCGCAACCAAGAACCAAGCGTGCCAGTCAATTTGACCTGTAAATTGACAAGGAGTAAATTGTCAGTGACTTGGCCCTAATCGGCTTTATGAAACAGCCGGATCAGGTTTTTCTCAATCGGCTTTAGAGAATCCGATTGAGATTCTATCGGCTTAATGCCTCATAGAGCAGTAAATGTAAATGAACATTCAAGCACTAATCTTTTAATATCTTTTTGGTATTTTATTGGTAAAATTAGCAATAAATTTTTAGATCAATTCATTAGATTAAATCAAGGAATAGATTGAATAGATTGGTCAAGCCAAGACAGTATTCAGATCTAAATCTAGATGTAAACCGATAAACCGATTTAAAGGTTTAGAACTAATATGGGTAAGTACAATACTGATCGGTAAATAACTATACATGCAAGATCCTAAAATAGGTGTATGCAAGATCGATTGAACGAGACAGTTGCATGCATCGGATTCAAGAAAAACATATAGTGTAATCACCAATCGGCATTGCAGGATAAACACATATTACAGATCGATTGAACAAGACAGTGTAACATGCGAGAACATATTAAAGATCGGTAAAACCCGAGACAGTTTAACATGCTTTGCATACATGAGATCAATACGATACAGCCATGCATACGGGTTACAAGAAGAGAATCGATTATCCCATCGAGATAGCTCTCCCTGCGAGTTGAAGCCTTTCGACGAAGTCGATCGGATTCGAAAAGTGTATTTTTGTTTTGTGTATGTCGTATATTTCTCACGAGACCTAAGAGCCACTATTACAAAATCGAAACTGACACAACCTATTTTATCGCGTCGTGGAGGATATCTTCTTATCAGAGCGTAATTCTTCCGGAGTCTTGTAACTATCGGAATTTCCCAATATGCTATCCCTTTTGTCAATGAAGCCCATTTTCTTATTCGGCCCAGTAATTCCGATGAAATTAGCCACTTCGCAATATCCGATTTTTCTGCCAAATTTGGGTGTCAACGCCTAAGTAGGAACCATCAACACTGTGTTGCCACGTGCCAGGCCTACATTCTTTCTGTGGGTCCACTCGTCAGAGCGCCGTCACCCCGTGCATGCCGTCACGGTTAATTAAGTTGCCGACACAACCCTAAGCCAGGTGGCATGCCCCGAACGCAGATTTGTCGGCGGGGCCGCCGACAGATTTTGCCTGTGTCGTCGAAGCTACGTCAGCAGAGTAGTGTTGGCGGCTTGCCGTCGACAAATGCATATGTCCTCGGTATCTAGTCCTATGTCAGCGGCTAAAGCCGCCGACACTGATCCAGATTCCTATAGTGCTCTCGTTTTATAATTTTTTTTAAAAAAGAGACTGCCAAAGCAATTTCATTTTAAAAATCTTCAAAACAATTTTAAAATAGCATTTCAAAATTTTATTTTTATTTTATTTCTTTTCCCCTTTTTTCTTTTTCTTCTTCCTTTTTCTTTCCGTTTATTTTTCTTTTTCCATCTTTCTCCTTTTTTGCTATTCCCTTTTCTCCTTTTACTTTTCTATATTTCTTGTCCTTTTTTCTATCCCTCCACACATCCTTCCCCTCTTTTCTTTCTCTCCCTTCACCCTGAACTCCCCTCCGCCTCACCCTCCTCCTTCCCTCTCACTTCCCTGCCACCCACTCTCCCTCCTTTCTCTCGGTCTCCACCTCCACCACCTCGGATTCTCCTCCCCGCAGCTGGTCGCCACCCTGCTGCCGTTTGTTGCCGCCGTCGGTATACCTCTTCCTCCCAATCTCTCTCTCTCCCCCTTTCTCCCTGCTTTCTTCACCCTTCCCGCTCTCATCGCTCTACCCCAATCGTCGTCTCGCCTTCTTTAGCACTACTATTTAGCTTGGAGCACTGCCGCCACGCCTCACGGCACCCACTGGCTGCCTCCGAGGGCTACACCGCCGAGCCCCCTGCCGCCTCCTCCTCCTTCATCTCTCTTCTCCCCTCTCTCTCCGCCCGTTTCACTCTCTCCCCCTCCTCCGTTTCCCCCTAGGTTGGCCATTTTGGCTTTTTGGGTGGCCTAGGTAGCCTAGCGTAGCTCGGCGTTACCCTGGGCGCAGCCCTCGGCTAGGCCGGATTGGCCAGCCCATCTCGAACTCAGCACTATGCAACCAATATGCACAGTGCACTTTCCTATTTTCTCTTGATTTTTAGAATTGGGCATTTTCTTCCCAATTTCACCGTGATTCTCTTTGAGCTCCAAATCTGGCAATTCTAATTTTTTAAAAGTCTAAAATTCCCGCATTCCTCTAGAAGTTTTTACATAATTTATTATGGCATATTATATTATATTGCTTTCAGTCATTTATTATGGTATCCTTGTTTTACTTGCACTAAGATTTCACGGGCGACGAAGGAGGCTACCCGGATGCCACCGACCTCCAGCAAGATCAAGAGCACCGACAAGGTAAATATCCCCCTAGCTCCCAGTTCTTATAGATTTTACAAAAATTGCTATATTTATTAGCCGTGCAATAATTTAACCTAGTTGGATCCAAATGCAAGATACATTCCGATATTATGCAACCACTGTCCACAATTCACTGTTAGGTTCATTATTGTATGTCAAACATGTTTTAGGTATTAGTGGCTTAGCACTGCTTGGTTGTGGGGGAAATCGTGTTACATTTATCATTGTGGCATGGATGGTAAGTGGTATCCTGGTGGTGTGGCATGTTGGATCACCTGTAATTAAAATTTGAATAGCTGGGATCAGGAGCGGTTTGTTATATGGTGAGTGCCTTCAAGCACGAGATTGGGTTTGTGGTTGGTCCATCACTCCGAGTATTAAGGACCTGAACCCTATGACTACTTTACCGAGTACTTACTGTACAGTCACCACACATGGGAATGAGACCATTTAGTTGATTTTATATGCACCATTTAGTTGATTTTATATGCATGCTAGCATCATTGGGTACCCATGGAGCTACCTTTTGCTGGTGTTTTGTATGAGGGAGTATGTTGCGACGTCTTCCGTGGGGGTGCATGTGTGCCTATGAGAGGATCCATGGACAGCACCCACAACAACGGTTAACTTCTTCAGACTACAATACAACACGTGAAATGTTGTGCTATAGTTACCGTGGAACACAATAATGGGCTAATGCGTATATCTGAGAAGCCTCAACATAGCTTGCTGTGTCGTGTGCGCAATTAAAGCATACAACCTCTTCAAAGTAAAACCATTCAAATGGCCATTGCCATGGTTAAGGGCGGACAAGCGGGTTTTCACAATGTAGAATTCACCTTAATTAAC
This sequence comes from Raddia distichophylla, assembly GCA_005191435.1. Classification (NCBI taxonomy): domain Eukaryota; kingdom Viridiplantae; phylum Streptophyta; class Magnoliopsida; order Poales; family Poaceae; genus Raddia; species Raddia distichophylla. The sequence continues at coordinate 975,975 of SPJY01002222.1, read as the reverse complement.
TTGACTTAGAAAGGTTTGTTCCGGCGTTGGTGTCGTGATGAAGTTGATATGTTGTTACGCTGGTTGTGAGAACAGAAGCTATGCTTTATTCATTAATATCCTTGTTCAAGATTCCGTGAGCAATGTTATCTATTTATTATTATTACTTAATTTTTCATAAATGTATTTCAACTGTTAAGTAAAATGTATTTCAATAAATAAACCCTAAAACTTCCTAGTATAAGCTCTAACCTAGTTCAACCTAGGAAAGTACCACAGTGTACTTACCTCAGTTCTACCGGGGCTGCTCATTCCAACGAGCATGTCAAGAGTTCGAAGACTCGCAAGATGGTGTTGCCAACTTCTCAGAAGTTGCTCTGGACTATTAGCGTTTTTTCCAGATCGGTGTGTTCCTATGGTTTTAGTGGTACACTACCCTTTTAGTTTGCTAACTTTGCCTTACACTAATGAAGACTTGTAATTGAAACAAATGTAATATGTTGCTTCTCTGCACTCTGATGTATATTATTAGCTATTGCAGCTCAGTCTTGTATCATTGCTTTGTTTTACTGTGGATACATAAATTGTTCCTTGGGAGGTGTATTGTTAACATAGAGGGGTTTGGTTTGATAAAATTGGGTTCCGACATAAGTGGTATCAGAGTCACGCTGATCTTAGGAAACACCAGTTAGTCTAGAGCATTCTAGCTTAGATTTTTTTTTACAAAATAAAACTGTTTTAAATCTTTAGGTAATTTGTTAGGTCATCTCCTTTCGTAGTGTTTACTTCATCTTCCCTTGCTTCATTATAAAATTTCTCCACTCTTCTTGTTCTAAGCTAAGTTGAAGATGACGAATAAGAAGTCAAGAGTGTAATCCAGCAGATCATGCAAGACTAGGGTTTATGTTAAGTTAGATATTATGATAGAATTTTATAAAATCCGTGTGGAGCATGTTGGACTATCCTTTTCTGTAACATCCTCATTTTTTTATTAAAAATAAAAAAAACATGCATGGCATTTGCACAAATTAAAAATTTGTGCATAATGATATAAAAGCATAAAAATGAGTACGTCACATAAAAATAAAAGGTAATTAAAATTAGATCTTTGAACAAAGACTTTTGTATTTGTAAAACTTAAAATATATTTGGATGCCTTTTCAAAAATAAAATTTATATTTTTGACTTGAATTATTTTGTTTGATAAATAATTATTATCAAGAAAGAGAAATGTGTTTTTCTTATATTATATTTGTTTTTTCCCCATTAATTATTTATTTTCCTCTTCTAATCCCTTTCACCTTCTTTGGACCCACTTGCCATCCCCTTTCTTCTTTCTTTCTTTCTCTCTTACTTGCACGCAGAACTTCCTTCCTCTCCAATGCGCAGCAATTTTTGTAAATCCCTGTGCTTGTCCAACATTGAAATACCACCCAATTTCCTCCACTTTCTTTTGATGACCATAAAACCTTTGTGCTGTCCGTTTCTACTCCTTAAATATTGTTAATCCTGCACTAATCAACCCTTAATCGCAGCAGTTACCCTCTCTAGCACCTATTTAATCCCCAGTCGATCCCCTTCTCTCTCACTTTGTCTCTCTCTTCAATCCGGCACGGTAAGCCTTGTCTCTCCCTTTCCTCCGAGGATATTCTTCGTATTCTGATTTCTGAAATTTCCCCTCGCTCAATTTGAAGAGGAGATCCCCGGAGCGCTGTTGATCGAACATCAAGCCGCTGCTGTCTGGAGTGCCATCCCAAGGCATGAGCAATAAATCCGACGCCGTTGCTCAGTAATCCTCTCTCCCCTCTCTTCTGTAGCATCCTTAGGATGTATAGAATGCTTAGCCTAGGTCGATTTCGCCGGAGCTACCGTCACCGGAGCTCCCGCTGTCCCGCCATGGCCGCCGCGCTGCCTGTGCCGTCCTTGCCCTTAACCGCCACGGCCTCCTCTGCCGACGCCGCTGCCCCCTCGTCGCGCCGCCACACCATTGCCTCCCCGGCCGTGCCGCCGCCACCATGCGCCTCCCCTCATCCCCACGAAGCTCCCCACCTCCTCACTTTGGCCGCCGCCGTTGCCGTTTGCGCCGCCGCTGTGAGCCGCCGTCGCACGCCGCGTATAGTAAATAGTTTTCTATTCATAGAAAATTATAAAATTAATTTTATAATTTTCTATGAATAGAAAACTATTTACTATAAAATTTTCATGAGCATATGCATTCATCATATTTTTGTTTTCTCACTTATGGAAATTATTTTTGTTATTTCCGTGGAGGGATTCGAGCGACGAAGGAAGATTTGTCGATGTTTCGAAGAAGTGTATCTGTTGCACTTATAAAGGCAAGTTATCTAGAACCCGTGGTTGTCACATCCACAACATGCCGTTACCCATATTTTTGAGATGTCAGCTAGGATGTTACTGTTGCATCTATATAAATATAGCTGGGCTAAGAATATTTGGATAGTTCTAAGCATGTACTTGATTTGCATTGTCAAATCCATTACATGGTAGTACTTGATTATTATGTTAAAACCGCACCTTGTAGCCATTTGCAATACCTTTTAGGCCAATCCTTTGGTTATAGAAGGGTAGATCAGTTGCTTGAGAATTGGGACATAGCAATCATCACTATTCAAAACTGCTATCAGAGCTTGGATTAGTCATTTGGTACGCAAAATTTAATAACTAAAATCTAAGGGGTGTGTGTCGACTCAGGGGTAACGTGATAGGTAGTGTGGAGTCGTAGATCCCCGCTATAATCAGGCATGTGGTGAAGCATGCAAAGATTTGCACCGTGTGTATTTATGTATGTGGTGTATACCTACCTCGACAATAGGGGTGGCCACGACTTGTGAGGATTCCAAGGCCGGTAGACCACTCCTGTTGGACGACTTGAGGGTGTGGCGTAATGCCATTGGGTGCGTACATATGCCTCGACGATAAGGGTGGCTATGACTTGTGAGGATTCCAAGGACGATAGAGCACTCTTATTCATCGACGTGTGTGTGGGACGACAGTGTAGGAAGCACTGCGAGTGTAGTGATTGCCCTGAGTCCGCTAAGGACCGACTCTTTGGGACTATTTCGCCCTCGCCTTACAGTACAACCATGGATGGGGATAATGGTAACGCCCTAGTTCGCTGCTCGAAGAAACTAGTTTGGGTTCGTCTTCCTATATAAGGGGCGATTCACGTCTCGTGAGATGATTCCGATGTCGGTGGGTCACTCTGAGTGTGCGAGCCCAAGCTACTGGATCCGGGTAGTGGCTTTGTTCTATTCACCAGTTTACTGGAAATACGGTTCCAGGGGTAAAGTGTACACACTCTGCAGAGTTTAGCTAAACTGTCATGACAGCCGTGCTCACGGTCACAAGCGACAAGGAGGATTTCACACTGGTAGTCCCACTGTTTTCTTTAAAACGGGTTGTTGAGAATTGGTGTGGTTTAGTGATACCCGAGTGGTGAAGCTCGGCAGGGATTTTGGGGTATTTCGAGTGGTGAAGCTCAATGTGTTCCAAGTGTTCTGAGTGATGAAGCTCGATGTGGTTCTAGGTGTGGTTTCGGGTATTCTGAGTGGTGAAGCTCGTGACATAAAAATACGTTCTGAATTAGATGAAGCTCATGAGTTAGCTAATTTATGAATCTGCTTTGTTTTAAATTTTGAAAACAGATAAGTTAGGAATTTATGCTGGGCAAAAATAATCACCCTATCCTATTGTTCCTGCTTTACATTTTAAGGACGATAGCTTGTTGAGTATTCGCGTACTCACCCCGCCTTTCATGCGGGCTGCTCATTCCAACGAGCGGGTTGCAGCTAGAAGAATCTTTATTCAGAAGGGGAGTTTGACAAGATGAGTTTTCAAGAGTGCGATTTTACCTTTGGAGTTCAAGACGAAGGCTATCCAGATGTCTAGGAGTGAGCATCTATAGTTTTGCCTGTGGAGTTTATTTGGGTTTTCATTGTTTATCAGTTGTACTTTGTTCATATCTAAAGACTTTCGCTTTTGTAAGGCTGTTGAGCCAAAACTATGGTATTATTTGCCATGTTTGCAAGCACTCTGATGCAATAAAGTTTATTTGTTGAATGGTTATGTTCCAACAGCTGTATATCTGTGTGTTCTAGCTACTTGATCCAGGGACTAGAACATGTAAAGCACAGAGGGGACTCGACTTTATTTTCGGGTCCTCACATTTTTGGTCCATTTGTTCAAATAGTTTGGTTGATGGAGGTATTATAATACAAACGTGCATATGGTGATGTACAGTTGTTTGTGCGCCTCTATATAGATGATATTTTCTATCAAAATTGGTGTGCACCATTTTCTTGTTTGTATATAGGACAATTAGTGTGGTGTTGGATCTTCTGGAAGTTTTGTGCACACGCATGTGTCGTGTTTTCGTGAAATTTTATAACATACTTGTCTCGTACTGAATAGTGGTCGAGTATAAGTGGTTAAACTCAAAATTAATTGTAGTTTTCAAATCTTATTTAAAAAAAGGCTTTTAAAAAGTCTCTTGAAATCTTTTTGAAATCAAAAGTTTTGACCCAAATAAAGTTCCCATCGCATGCCTTCCCAGACTATAAATGGATGCCCCTCTTCAGATGAATCGAGGTCGAGGCCATGGCCGTGGTCGTGGAGGTCGAGGTTCGTTTCCTCTAGCAGGGTAGTTGTTTGAGGTTCCAGTTCAGCAAGAGCAGCCTGCTTAGAATCCTTAGTTGCCGAAGCAAGAGCAAGCTCAAAGTCAACATCCCGCGGTTGTGTTGGCGGTTCCTTAGCCTAACAGATACCAATGTAGCTCTCACCCAAAAGTATTCTAGAGTATCAATTCCCATAGGGAAACAGAGTTGAGAGTATCGTAAAAAAACTGATAGGTTCAATAATAATTAAGATACCAGCTAAGATATAGTAGTGGTAAGTATAAGATAGGAGTGATAATCAATGGTACACACTGAAGACTCAAAGGAAAAGGAGTGGCTTAGTGAGTTGGGAGGACAACGAGACGAGATTAGGTTCCTAGAATAAACCAATCTTTATAACTATGATCCAGCTAGTGTCACTCTAGTAGGGGAATAGAATCACTTGTTCAATCTCTACTTGCTTCAGAGCTGGCGAACCCACTGTTGACAGTCAATTTATATAACTATTCATACACATTCGACCGTTAACATATCTCCCAAATGAAGTAACATGGACTAAAAATGTGCAATTTAACAATGTTTCACAAGTTTTGATAAGTTTGTTTCTCCAGAGAACCACAGAGTGAAATTGGACCCAAACCGAAGAAAATCCCCGGTCGGCCGACCGCCACCAGGTCCACTCCGGGACTGTTCTTTCTCCAGGGATCCTAGAAGCACAAAGGGAGGCTATCCCCAACATCCATGCACATCGGTTTGTTCGAATGGCTGCAGGTACTTCACACTTGGATCATTTGGCCCTTAAGAAAGTCAGTTTTACCGGGCTTAACTGCCAAAACCGCATCAAGGGGATGATCTACATAGTTAAAGAGGGATCCCATGCGACACCAAGGGCCAGGATCCACCGAAGCCTAGTCGGCCGACTGACTTGGGCCGGCCGACACCCTTTGGATCCACTTTGGATTCTCATTCGGCTAGGGAGAAGAGGACACTTGTCCCTACACGTGGCAACACTTCACTCGTTGCAGTGCACTATAAATAGAGCCCCTTCTTTTCATTAGCTCCTCACAGAGAAGTGCGGGAAGAACAGAAAGCAGCGTTACGCTGCCCACATATCAAGTAGAGTAGGTGAGAGAGGAGAGTTAGTGCTGAGTAGAAGCCGGCATGTCGGCAACCCTCCACTAGAGCTCCGGAGCCGAACTCGGGTGTAAGTTCTGCTTCGTTTTCTATTGATAACACTTAGTCTTATTTTTTATTTATAAAGCAAGTTTATTTCTTATACATCATCTCTTTGTTGGTGTTAAGCTTGTGCTAGATCTTGAGTGCTAAATCTTTGTGCTTGGGTGTCACAATAGATATTAGTACTAGGTTTAGTCGGAGTGCGTATCGAGTGACGTCCTTGATACGTAGTACTGCTAGGTATAGACGTGGTGCCTAGACTAGTTAGTACCCGATAAACACCTGTTTCAACGGCTGAGCGGTAGGTAGTAGGTGGTGATCGCGCTCTGCTATCCGTGCGGCTGTTTGTGGAATCCACCCCGATAGTCTCAGCCCAGTCGAGCCCAATCGATGGTGATCATAACCATCCGTTGTTCTTAACTGATAGTGCGTCGTAGTGAATCAGCCGAGCTCCGATACAGAGTAGCAATTGTGTGTGGATTAACCTTGTACTCTTGACTAGTGTGTACCTTTAGTAGAACCTCTCGACCCGAAAATTCTTACCCCACGTTCGTCATTCCACCATATCCATCCGGCCAAGTTAAGATTAGAAACTAGACTCTTCTCGTTCTTTCTGGTAAATTGATACCTTTGGAGTACTCCGGGGTGAAAGCTACTGCGATATCCGTGCGCTTGCAGATTAATTCTAATAGGCATAAGAATCGCCAACACCCATCACCGCGTGTTGTCACTTAAAAATTCTGGATAATTATTGCCATTCCCATGTGGCTCAACGGAGTCAACCTGAATGTGGTGGATTTTGAGGCATATACATGCATTGTTACCACTTGCTACTTACCACAGAAACCGAGGGGTTGGGCATCGATCAAGTTCGTACTAACCACTGGCACCATGACCACAACTAAAATTAATATTTACCCTGGCCTTAGAGAAATAACCTCCCTTAGTGAAGTCCGTCTCACGTAAGCTACTGGACGAGATACTTCGTAAACATAGATGAACAAGAATCTACTTCTACACTAAAGCAAGTGAGCAACAAGAATATAGTAATTAATTCAAGTAAATGTGGAAATGTAAATATTTGATTCAGTATAAATAAAGAAAGACTATTGATAATGCATACTTATAGAAGAAAAAATACAAGAGTCGTACCAGAACTTCTGAAGGTATCTCGGGAACCCATGACTAGCTCGACTCAACTAAATACGAACTACACTAACCTAACTCTAAAATGGAAAGTGAGTGGAAATGAGCTCCTTCTTGGTGTTCTCTTCTCCACCTGGCCGAAGCACCCCCTTATTTATAGTGCATTGGATACCAAGTGGTGCTTATAGGCTGGGGGTGAAGTGGTGGGTGCCAAGGAGGCCAGCCTGCTGGGGGTCGGTCGGCCACCTTGGATCCACCGACGTTGCATCCCACGATTCACATTTGCTCCTGGAGGTAGTTGCATGCTGTCCTAAGTTGGTTGCATGAGAGAGCCAAGTCGGCCAGCCTGCATGGGGTCGACTGGCCTAGGGTGTTTGCTTCCCCGGCCCTCCGATGCACCGACTTGACTTCTTGGGTGGCAAGGATACATTCTCCACGTTAGTTGTTTGTTAATTGTCATGCATGTGGGCCGTTCAATCCAAATGACACTTCTATCTTGTCTTTGATCTCAACTGATGTTGATCCAACGATTAACATAGCTCCACAAACACTTAGTTGCGTGCATGTAAAAATTAGGCAGATCAGAGCTGACAAGGTGGGGCCGGCCGGCCTAAGGGGGTCAGCCATTCCCACTCATGTATGATTTTTGCTCCATTTTTTTATTTTTCTACTGTCATATAAACACCAAAACTTGTGGAACTTTTTTGCTTAAATATAAAGAGTTTCATATAAATTAGTATAATCCCCATTTTTACCGAATAGTTGGAGGAAAAATTTATGGTTTAGCGACCACCACAAGTTGCACAGCCTCAGCTACAACCATAGCAAGATCATCTTGTTCCTGCAATAGATGCCACTCCAGTGCCCCTTGCTCCTCAGCCTGCTCAATCTTCGAATTAGCAGCAGTCCAACACCATTTGTCCTCCTCATGCCCTAGCTGCCCTCGCGGCGGCAGTGGCACTTGCCGCCGGCCATCCTGCCGCCGCCGCCAGGTTTCTCGGCGCTCCTCCCCCGCCAGCACCAACTCCACCCGCATGGAGAAGCAAGGTCAGGGCCTCCATCTTGTTGTGGCGGTGACTGGCGCGAGCTGGCAGCAGCAGCAGGCAGTGGCCGATCAAGGTCTGTGGTGCCCGCGATGGCGGTGCTGCTCCCCTCCAGGCCTAATCTGGCGCATGACGGCGCCACCGTCCGCCTTCTTCACACCGGCCTCGGTGGTGCACGATGGCGACGACCGGCTGGGTTGAGGGTGCCCGTGTTGGCGGCGCCGCCCCCTGTCCCACCTGCCCTCTCCACTGTGGAGGCCTCCTCCTCTCCAGTGCGGGAGGCGGAGTAGCGTCGGTGGCGGCCTGAAGTGCTAGAATTAGCGAGTATGGATGTGCACGCCATCCTGTGGTCCATGGCAATGTCCTTGAGGCACTGCGCCGCCGGTTCTTGTCCTCCTGCCCCGCCAGTCGGCTCCCGTTGCCGTTTGGTGGTGGCGCTCCGGCCGGATCGTATGACGGCGGCTAGATTTGGCTGCTTTGGCGGTACCGCTGGCTGCTCATGGCGCAGTGGCTACGCCCTCCCTACGGCACTTCCCCGGCTCAATTGCGTGCTTGCTCACTTGCTCCGGCTCTCCCACTCTAGATCTGGTCATGTTTCTTCTGCCATCGCGCGTCGTCCCTCATAGGACGTGCAACTTCCCTTCTTCTTCTTGACCATCTTCACGTGCAGTGGTGGAGCATGCAGCCCAGTTTCCCTCTTCCCTCTTCCCCTCCCCCCTGGACCCGTCTTGGTGGAGACCGCCCGAGGGGATAGCTCCGTGAGAGGCCAAATCCATAGGCGCGAGGCCCCAATTTAGCTGAGTTGGCCGGAGCTGCTAGTATGGTTGTACTCTACGGTTGTGGGTCCGGTGGCCTCATAGCTCGGCGGAGCCCCGCATCGGTGTCTTCTTCTCTTCCTCCTGTCCCCCTGAGCCTGTCTCAGTGGAGACTGGCCGCTTAAAAGGTCCACTTCGGTAGCTGGCTCGACTGGACGGAGCGGGTAGGCTCTAGGGGAGTGTGTCCAGCAGCTCCTCGGCTCCTCCCATGGTGGTGTGGTGGACCGTTGCCCGTCCTTCGACGGAGCGGCGGCCCCTATCTCTAGCCTGGTCCTGTTCTCGTCTCCTTGCCCTCGCCTCCCTATGATGTGCTTGGTGGCGTATGATGGATTTTTCCGGTTAGTGGCAGGGTTTGGCTTATGCCACCTGGGTGGTGCGACGTCTGGTCTCCTTCCTTTCCCTTGCGCAGACCACGGGGCGTGGTGGCCACTCTTCGACAGCGTTGGCCGGCAACCTTTCACCGGCGACGTCCCCATTCTTTGCCCATTGACCTGGTCCATCCCTGTCCTGTTGACCCTCCCTTTCTTCGAGGTATCGGGTGGCGTGGGTGGCGTCTTCCGTGTCAGGGGGCGGCATTTGTGCACGCTCGCTGGCTCTGCGTCTTCGAACGACGACTCTGTTCTTCTATTGTTTTCGACTTTCGGTGGTATCTGCCTTGTGCACTAGTTGGGCATGTCTTGGGCGAAAGCCCTAGCCTTTTGGGTTGGTGTCGGCATCACCTTTGGTGTCGTACCCTCGTTTGAGGCATCACCTTTCGGACTGTCGACAGATGGTAAACTGGGGGTTATCGTCAGCATTTGAATGGAGTTATGCGTTAGATCTCAAGCTTGAAGGAGACACAAGACAGGGATTATCCAGGTTCAAGCCCTCACAGTGGTGGTAACACCCTAACCCTGCGTTCGTGGAATTCTGATGGTGATCTGATGATCAAAGAGCTTGTGCCTCTACGGACCTCACCCCTACCTTTATATAGTGCAAGGGGGATAAGGTTACATGATCTTATCCGATATGATGTACCAAATCTCATCTCAAGGGAGTCTAGCACGTATACGCACTGTTGTTTACAAGTACAAATTCCCTAATCAAACAGAGCTAAACGCAATCCTCAGGACTATCCTTGACGTCCAAGTCACATGTAGTCCAAGAGGTTTCCATCCTCTTCCAGCTGACTTGGGTAGCCCCCGTTTGTTACCTCATGGGCCTTCCGTGAGGATACACGGGGCCCATGTAGTCCATAGTAGCCCCCGAGCACTTTGTAATCGAGTCAGATGTCCCGCCGACTGGTTCGTCTGATCGTTCCTGTAGTCTGAAAGGAGATTGTAAAGAACTCAAAGGGATCTTAAGTTAGAATTTTAAGAGCAACGCCCGACTCGGCAGTACCTAGACTTCGACATTCAGCCTATTTCTTGAGGCATGCCACTCCACCTTTAATGGTGTATTCCATTGGTTCGGCTGCTCAACACCCATTATCACTTTGTGAAAATGGCGATTCACCCATTATGGGGAGTACATTAAGCCATGCAATCACAGTTTCCTTCTTGCGGCCTACTGTATTTTGCGCCTTTAAATGTATACGACGTCAAACGCCTGACTTTGTCTTGCAGAAATCAGCATTCGGCCTAACATGGGGCACGTTTTCAGCCGGGTGGTACCTGTCCCATCCGGTGAAGGGATCAGCTGGTGACCCACTTAAGGGCGTACCGACTGGATAAAGTTTAGCCGAAAGGTATTTGCATCCGTACTACGGTATACAATTGGCGACCCACGAGTGGCATGCCTTCGAAACAGTATCCAAGCTTCATCAACACCCAACTTTGAGCATGCAAAGTTGGTTAGTGACCCAACATGGGGCATGCCATGAAAAATTTTCCAATAGGTGGTGGTTCTGGTCATATGGGTGTATCGAGGCCAAATTAGGCTCGATATCAACAACATACGGTTATTGTTTGTAACGCGTTGTCGAGAAAGCTTATTAAGGGGATCGCCCTTTGCTTAATTAAATTGAGCCCAATTCCATTTAGGAATGCAAAGAGTCCTCGCGCCTCTTCGGCTAACCCGATGTGTCTCACGCCACCATCGGGAACTGAACCCACACCCACTCACGTCCCATCATCATGATGGCCTTACTGTGTTCAAACGGGTTCAGATCCATGTGTCTTCGTATTCCTGGCATATATAAAAACGCAGACACAACACATAGAGCCGCATCCAATCTTCAAGTAATTTCGTCCTCTCGCAAAACATCTAGTTTCTTCTCTTCTGCTACCATGGAAGGCCAAGGAGGAAGGCCTGACCCATGGGAGATCTACTGCGCCCAGTACCTCTCCGACTTCGCCACCTCCCGCGCCGCCGAGGCTGCCGAGTGGCAGCGGTGGAGCGAGGAGTACGCGGAACGCCGCGCCAAGGAAGCCATCAGGGTCCTGGTCCACGGCTACCCATAGCTCTTCCCGATGCGCACCCCCATGAAGGACGTACTAGTCACTTCCATCCTTGATGTGCGGTGGCCTTAAGGTAGCTTTTCCTATTTTTCTCTTTTGATCCTTTGCAAGCCAGCGATGATCCCTCGCTGACTATGCTGCGCTGCAAAGCCTTCGGTAATCTAGCCAAAGAGCCATTTATCAATGAAAATATTTTGGCCATCTGAACTGCTTTAGCCTTTATGTTTGCTTAATTCCGACTGGTTTCATCTTCGTCCAAGCGAATAAGCCAATCCGAACCTTGATCTACCACTCAGCGTTTCAGCATCCTTCTTCGGGAAAAGCAATCGGCAAACCCGAGAGATTCGATTTAGCATTTGTCAGAATAGCCATACTTCGACAACAAACAAGGCCTGGCCCGAAATACGCTCCGTGGCCCTTTAAAATTGGGAACAAGGGAGCGAACCGCTCTACCCCGCCCATTTCTTGCTCTTGCAGTTTCACCCGTTCCAGCGAACCCCACCACTAGGGTTTTCTTCCGTCGCACACTCCGCCGCCACCAATCCCAAACCGCTCATGGCTCCACCGTCTCCCGCCGCCGCGAGAGCGATCATGAACGCCAAGGAGTGCATGAAGTCCATTACCACTGATCGGCGGTTTTAGAAGCTCTTGTCCGCCAGCGTGTTCCCCTCGGAGGAACTGATATCATGGCGCCCCGTCGCCGTTGAGTCCTCCCCCACCCCCGCTCCGACGAGGTGGTGGTCTTCAAGTCCTTCCGTGGCTTCAGCCTCCATTTCTCCTGTTCCTCAGGGGGGCTTCTACATTTCTATAGGATCGAGCTGACTCACCTCAATCCCAATTCTATTTTTCAAATTGCCGTCGTTGTCCATGTTTCTGAGGCGTATCTCGGGATCGCTCCTCACTTCGATCTTTTTGGGTCTTTTTTCTTCTCAAATCCTTTCCCAGCAAAACAGCCTCCAAAGACATGAACTTGTTTATGGCCAAGAAGTTGTGTTGCCAGTGGAGTTGATCATCGGTTCAACCAAAGTAAGTGAATAGGATAATATTAAAGCCGATGACTATAACCGTTCAATGTTTGATCGTTTTGATGATTTGGTGTTTAATCGGCTTAAAGCATTGGAATATATTGAGAGAGAAGCAAAGGGTTGCGAGGTCCTATAACAAGAAAGTAGTGCTTAAAACTTTCCAAGAAGGAGAATTGGTATGGAACACCTTTTTACCTATTGGTTCTCAAGATCATAAATATGGGAAGTGGTCGGCTAACTGGGAAGGACCATACATGATCAATTGGATTATGCCTGGAAATGCGTATATTCTGGAAACATTGGAAGGCGAGGTGTTCGGAAAGGCGCTCAATGCAACATATTTCAAGAAGTATTATCCTAGCATATGGTCTGGGCGTGAATCATTTCGTAAAAAGTCCATTGTTAAATCGAATTCGGTGATTGTGAGTTCATCGCCGATTGAATAACAAAAGCCGACACAAAGAGTCGCCTTTAGATCAAAGTACTACAGGAGAATTAAATAGAGTTTACAGTTTTTTGGCTCGAAGGCCATGAAGTTTCACAGCACGCAGGCCGGGTCAAGACAAATAATTAAAGTTCAATGCAGAAGCCCCCTCACAACGAGATCGGCTTTAGCCAGGACGACTTGCACTTTATCAAGGATCTTTTCATCTTCTATTGCCGGGCCAAGAATGTCTGCAATTTTTGTACGTTGGGCAGTGATGGCTTCGCCGCATTGCTTCAGAATGATTCGTGCTCTATGATCTTGCTGGTGTAGGTCTGGCCGATAGTCTGATTTGTGTGCTTCGGCTTCGGCTTCTTGGAGAGCTTTCCTCAGTTGATCAACTTTAGCTTTTGATGTGGCAGCCATCTCTTTTACCAATTTTAAGAACCCTTGCAATTTTTGGAATTTTTCTTGCTGGGCGTTCGCATCCTCATGGAGAGCAGTCAGCTCATCTTGAAGTCCTTGTTGAGTCGTTCGCCTGGCAATACGATTTTTGTCTCCATCAACATCGGCTTTCATGTCTCCTAGGGCGCAGGCTGCTTGGACGGTTGTATTCACTTCTGCAGGAAGAGTTTCCTCGATAGCTTCATATGCTTCTTGGATGGGAGATGAATCTTTGAGGAGTATATCGGAGTTTAATCCGATTGCGTCTAGAAGTTTCCTTAGTTTTTTGGTCGTATTTGGAGCAAGCGGGTTGTTTGAGCTGATTGCTGGTGGAGAGACCGTAGTACCAGTAATTGCTATCTCATCGTCTTCATCATCGTTCATAAAAGCCGATATATCAAAGTTGAGACCCTTTGAAGGACCATCATAATGATATGTTACTAACGAGGTGTGAACGATCTTGGAGGCCGGCATTGGAGGAAGCTGTTGAGATGGAATATGGTCAGGTTTTAAGAATGATTTTTAAAAATTTATAGTGAAAACCTACTTGGGGAACAAATTCTACGGCTTGGGGGCTTTGCCACGGTTGAGGGGCTTGAGGAGTCATTCTCGTGATTTTGATGGTTTCAGAAGGAGCTCCTAATTGGCAGACTTTTTTTATAAAAATAATCTCTTTTAGTTATGTGGCCAGTGAAATCAAAATTAGCAAAGCTGATTATGATGTGGTACTTACAGCCCCAGTCATGAATTCGTTGCTAGAGGTACGCACCTATTTGCGCACCTTCTTGGTGGTTTTCTAACACCAGCAGCGTTGGATTTACCTGGTGGTAAGAGAACATCAGTAAGTTCAGAATAAAAACTGGATAGACGAATAAGGAGTTACCTCCTTTTCGCTTGGAGGTCGGTGTTTTGGCTGGCAAAGTGAGAAGCCGATTTAGCTTCCGGGTACATAGAGGCTGAATATTCCAATGTCATACAACTATCATAAACCTCCATCATTTAACTATAAATGGCAAAATATTCCAATTGCATCAAATACTGTAAACCCATCTTCCAACCATAAAATAAGAGCAATCACAAAGCAATCGGACCACATAGTCACATAGCATCAAACAAACATGAGTTTAACATGTACTTGCCTTTAGCCGCGATAATTGAGATGCGTAGATGGCACCGATCCCACACCAACGCCTACATTATAAAATAATGATTCTCAATACAACGGTGCCTAAGAGGACAAGATATATATAAACTATACCAAACCGACGATCCCTCCACTCCAAACTAACCCTTCTAGGACCACCGCAACCCGCAAAATCGGAAAAGTAATGTTCTGGACAGCAGCGCTAAAATCAACATAACTCCCAATCCGCCGATTCTCGTGCTCTTGTACTCGAAACGGAGCTAAGATGTAGACGCACAATTTCTTTCATATGACCAAGATCTGAGTCACGCCCTAAATAGATCAAAACCTCGCCCGACCCTGCTGCACAATAACTGATCTACTAAGATCTAATCCCTCCAACCTAATACTCAAAACCCACGCTGGCTATCGACTAAGACAGAGTAATATCAAGAGAAACTTGTCTAATTTTACTTGCTAATCTTGCAATAACCAGAACCCTAATTTCTTCACCATCTCTAACCATCGTAGCCAAGCTGCCCATGCCTCAATTCCTCTTCCTCCTCTCCCTTCCCTCTCCTTATTCCCACCACCCCAACTCCTATGTCAAGGCAACACAAGGGTACGGCAGCGGTTACCTCGTGTAAGGCGCGATGACGCGGGCACGGCGTCGGTGATGGCGGCTGCACAACACGGTGATACGGCAACGACGACCACAGGGGCGGCGCGGCGGCGTCGGCGCGGCCACAAGGCGGTGGCGCGACGGCGGCGCGGCTGGGCGACGGCAACACGGCGCAGGATGGTGGCGGCACGGCTACGGAGCGGCGACGGCGCAGCGGCGCGGCCACTGGACGGCGGCAAGGCGACGGCGCGGCGACAGCTCAGGGATGGCGGTGTCTCGGCGGCGGCAGGGACACAGGATGGGGCGGCGGCTAGGGGCATGTTTGGATGGCTGCCCGCGCGCGCCGTGCCAACCATCGGCGCACCCTCGTTTTTTGGCGAGCGTTTGGATGGCAGTCGGCGGAAGACGCGGGTGCGGGCGCGAGGGCGCGCCGATGCACAGTTAACGTGGCTGCGGGAGTTGGCGCGGGCGAGCGATTCGTTCGCCAATGCGAGCGACGGCGAGCCGTGGGCGTCGGCACGCCCTGGATCGGCACGGCGCGCGCGGGCAGCCATCCAAACACGCCCTAGGTCTCCCGTGGAGGAAAACCGTCGGTGCCCTCCCAACCCTGCCTCTTATGTCCCTTAGGTGGGCTGGGCCAGAACCAAGGCCCACGGGCTATCACAGCTTCTCCCACCAAGGCGGAGCACGGCCTCCTGGATTTGTCACTCTGAAGTGGAAAGTAGAATTTAGAATCGGCATATGTATGGAGGTTGGAAGCAATAATATTGGACGACCAGAGAGCTACCTTCATCATTAGAATCTGAAGTTGATGTGTAATTGGAAGATTCAGTGCACTTGTCAGAATCGGAATTTCTTAAAGTTGAACTCCTAGAGGATTCATGCCGATTTGAGTTTTCTTTCGCAAGGTTTTGCACGAGTTCAAAGTCCATCGGCTTGTCATTTTCTTCAATTAGTGCTTCCGTAGTCGGCCGGTTGGAAGAGAAATGGAGGTCTATTTGCCCAGGGATGAATTTTTCTATCAAACCATTGATGCCACTATCATCAGAATAAAAGCTATTAGATATGGCTCTCCACCACTTGCGGAAGCTTGTAGATCTCCAAGCGTAGAGCCGAATTTTATCTGGCATATCAAAGTTGATATGCACTATTTGGAGATCTGATACGCCGAAGAAATGTCCAACTTATCTCTGGCAATGAGTTCTCTGTCCATGAAAAGACCTGGAATGTTTTGATCAAGACTAAGCTGTTGGGCATAAACTGATAGATAGTAAATTCGATGTAAGGATACTTATGATGACCTCTAGTACTCAAGATAGCAAATAGGATCTGTGGAGAGATGGACTCTTTTAAAGCTGATAATGAACTCCCTGTAAGGATTGGTTGCATCTGGAAGAAAGAGGGAACAAGGAATCTATCGGCTTCAGCATAGCACATATACTCTTCTCGTCCATATAAATCTAAGGAGAGAGTATAGAAGCTGAGTGCAAAGGATATCTCGTTGGCACTTAATCAGCATCTACGTCCACTTAGAGATAAAGCTTCGCCATAAGATCTGGAAGGGCGAGTCATTGGATTGTTCTCGGGAGATCCTTCATCGGTAAATTGAGCATCATACTTGATGGCATTGTTCAGTTTTAAGAAGTGAGCTCGTAGCCATAGCAATATGAACCAGAAAGGATTCGCTATGTTGCAGACCGAATAACTGCCTAGACCAGTGCAAAGTCCTTGGCCAATATTATGCATCATTCTAAAAGTGGTGCCTAATATATATTTTCCCATGGCAAGTTTTTCTCCTTTAGCTAGGGCTTCGGCCAGGCCTTGGTGCATCTTGCTTGGACCAAGATAGGAACAGCAGGAAACAAACCGATCAAGCCACACGTTGAGGAATGTGGCATGCTCTTTATCAGAGACCTCTCCGGTTGATTAGGTTTCCTTGATGTACTCTCGCCAATCGACGTTCTTTTTGGATTTAAAGTTGTACTCCGCAGGAAGATCGAAGGTTGATTTGCACGAGCCATCAAAATTTAAGCCGATGATCATGGTAACATCCAAAAGTGTTGGGCCGATGGGAAAGCAAAAGGCATTTAAAGTATCGCACCAGAAGTACGAGGCCGCGGCTAACATCGGTTCATCGGCTTGGATTTCTCCTAAGGCATTAGCTATGTATTGCTCCTCCCATTGTGTTTTCTTATGCTCGTATATCCTGATGAACCAACCTTTCCAACATTTGATGGGAGTTGGCAAAGCTCGGAAACTAGATTTCTAGCTATCTATTGAAAAGAAGAAAGAAAAGGGGGAGTCGTGCTACAACATTATCAATAAACGCCGATGGGTTAAGATTTCCTATTGGACCTAAGTTGTACCCATCCTCTAAATCGGGAATTGGGGTCAGTACCTCGTGAGACATGATGAGGATTGATCTTGCGATGAAGAGGACGCCAAAAGCTTGACGCTGTGAAATCCAATAACAGGGCAAGAATGAGGAAGCAGTGTGACAGGTGATGGGTGATTTGGGGTATATATAGGACCGTGATGATTAGGTTTCCACCGTATAGTTCGGGTTTTCAGTTAAAACGGAATATTGCGAAAAGATGAGAAGGTGTGAAAATGTCGCGATATAATCCTTTGACTAGCACGAATCTCATGGCAAACTTGAAGTGTTGGTTTGGGTTTCAACAAGGGCGCGTCAAGTTTTACGCGACGTACCATTGGACTAGTAACATTTTGCTTCCACATCTACTTCATACTCCCTCCGTATCAAACGTTTATTTAAAAGTCAAAAGTGACAAACATTTTGATACGGAGGGAGTAAAATATAAATCAGTCTATAAGCCGAAACAGAGAGTTTGAGAGCTAATTATCGATTTATAAAGCCGATTAAAAAAAATAAGCTAGCCTATACTGGAGCAATTGAAGCGGCGTAATGTCTACAGAAGTTTGGGGATCAAGATCTCGATGAGAAGATCGTCAACTTCCGTCGGGCATGAGACACCTCTAGAAGAGCCACGACCTTGTCCTGGGCACCAGATTCCACCATGGCTAGGTCGAATTGGTGCCAGAGCTCTTCTAGCTCAGCTTCTTCGTCGATGGCTTGAGAAATAGCTTCCCCTTCATCTCCGAGAGCGGCAAGATCCTCGCTGGCAATGAGCTCTGCGTTGATTGCGAGAGGATCCATGGCTGAAGCTGGAGTGTTAAAAGGAAAACAAGGATGGGAGCAAACTGGATTTGAAATCAACCCTGCGGCTGGGCGTGGCCTTTTAACGAGGACGAGAAGGTGAAGGGTCTAGTGAAAACGAGTCTGCCTCGGAAACGAAAAGGGCTACAGCGGATGATTTGACTGGAGTAGGTTTCTCGGAGCACACAAGTTTCTAACGGTTGGACTTCGCAGCGATCAATATTACGAAGAGTTAAGTAAAGAAATTTTCCCCATATAGAGTATAGCAAAAATCCGGGAGGCATATGTTAACACCCAAAAATGGCCAATTGAGATTTGGAAGATTATTGGGCTAAATTGAGATTGGATCATCCTGCTAGCATAAGGAATCTGATGGTATAATTTGCATTGATATTGGTTTGTGACCGTCGGATTTGTATTATATTTTTTATGCTTTCCTAGTTTTAGCTTTCCTGAAATTATTTTGTAATCGACTTCATGTCGAGTTAGGACTTTTAGTAGTATAAATAGACCCTTCAGGGCATCTAAAAAAGGATGACTCAATACAACAAAAACAATTTTGTCGGGAATAAAATCACGGCCCATTGCCATGGCCCACTCCCTGACGGCCTAATCGAATAGCCTCCTAGGGCCTGGTTCCCTAGATGGCTCAATCAGGCCCATGTGCATCCTGCCGAACAGCTCTCGCCGGGCAGCTCTTCGCCTGGAGCGCGCGTCTGGTCCCCGCAACGAGCTCCATGCTCGGGGACTGGATCACCTCGCACCGGGTAGCTCTTCGCCCGGGCACGCGTCTGGTTCCCGCGACGAGCTCCGCGCTCAGGGACTGGATGGTCTCCTACCGGGTACGTCTTCACCTGGTCGCACTTTCTGATCCCTTTAACGAGCTCCGTGCTCGGGGACTGGATCTCTTTACCTGGTTCCTTTGACGAGCTCTACGCTCAGGGACTGGGTCACCTTCTCCCTCGTATGCATCGTCTGCTCCTAGTACACGATATACGTCTGGGGGCACATCACCTTCGCTCCTGAGCACGACATTCGCTCGAGAGCGCAATCTCTATTTCCTCGGGCAAGCTCTAGCCTGAGAGGTGGCCCCCTATTTTCGTTCATGCTTTCCTGGGTATCTTCATATCTGGATGTGGCAACACGAGTCCATCTCGCGACTTGTTATGTTCATTCTCCCGAAAGATGTAATCTTACCGGATGCGGTGGTACACTCTTCACTACCAAGAATCCGATCCCTCCTTGATGACATTCAGCCTCAAGGAGATGATTCATCTCACTTAAAGGGCTGGGTGCTCTGCTCGGACGGATGTGGTTCTCTGTTCGACGCAACAGAGTTGCTCGACACTAGGCGGGTTTGTTCGGTCCCGAACAAGTCTTATTCGGTTGAACCATAACCTGTTCAGTCTCTTGTTGCACGTCTTTGTAGCAGCAAAATTACCCTCTTTGTGACTTGGAGTCTCAAGAGGAAGACCCCACTCTAGTGAGTCCTTCCACTTGAGTCTCGGGGACTAGCTGTCGGGGATAAAATCATGGTCCATTGTCATGGCCCACTCCCTGACGGCCTAATCGAATAGCCTCCTAGGGCCTGGTTCCCTAGATGGCTCAATCAGGCCCATGTGCATCCTGCCGAACAGCTTCCTGGTTGGCACGGTGCGTGGTGGCTTAGACTTCCTGTTCGAGTCCGACTCGAACAAGAGTTCTGCACGGCTACGTGAAGACCCGGACGTGGTTTTCTGGATTGGAGCAGACGTCATGATCCCCAAGAATTGGAGTATACCTTATCTACCTCGGGATGTATTTGGCATGTATACGAGTTCGTTACGTCCTCGTGGTCAGCCCGGCCCGATTATCCCCCGGTAGATCGGTTGTTCAACATTATATAAACTGAGTCCCTACGGCGTGTAGAGGGCACCAGATCATTGCACCAGACCATCGCACGACCTGAAGCCAAGATCTAGAGCATACTATTTCTTGTACACCCATAACCTTGTCGAGACTTGTTCATCTCGCCGAGTTCCTCCTTTAATCCTCTCTCATATAAAGAAGCACTGGATGTAGGGCTATTATCTCCTCGGAGAGGCCTGAACCAGGATAAAAACCCCTGTGTCTCCCTGTTGCTCGTTGATTGCTGTTCGTCTTGCTCGGCAAGTCTTCTATCTCCCTTTCTCAAGAACCTTAGTTGACTTGGGACCGATATCCCAACCGTCGACAAATTTTTCTCTCGAAACCGATCGACTCCCTTGAAAGGCTTTAACTCGCAGATAGAGCTATCACGATATAAATCTTATCAAGGACTCTTTGCTTGTACCGTAGACAGGGCTATATTGGCAAATGTCGATTCTTTGTTACAATCACATGTTATGCTGTTGTGGTTTTCCGATCCATAGCATGTACTTATCTCATGGGTTCATCTCTTGGTGTTTCTGATCACAAGTTTTAAGATTGCTTCTGAGAGAACTGCGAAAAGACGATCTTCTATTTGTATTAATCTAAGAACATGTTACTAGTTTCACCTGATGATTTGCTCATGTTTATCTTAGTAGATTTTTACTAAATCATATTCTAATAGTACTTCTATTATGAATCGAGTAAAACTGTCTTGATAAATCAAATCTATTATTTAACGCATAATTTAGATGGGGTTTGCAGGGTATAATTTGGTATCAATTTGCAAATTACTTGCATCAGGAAAACCTAATTTCCTAAAACCGATTGCTAAAAGAATATGTTAGTTTGGCTTAATCACTCTGCTATGATATGACTGTCTCAGTATATCAATTCTCGTCCGTTTGACTCATCTTGCTAAAGATTTTGTTCGATAATCTGTTTACAATATAGGTTTTAAAGAAATCTTTGATTTAATGTTATATTATAATAGATTAACTCTTTTATCGCTCTATCGGCGTTTCCGTAAATAACGGCCGACAGATCGCACACATCTGGCTAACTAACCGATGCTCAAGAAAATCGTGCTTTATAAAGTCGATTGCAATTTTAACTATTTTTTCCTTCCTTTGTTAATTTTATAGGTTAAAATTGACTGGCACGCTTGGTCGAGGTTCCGTAGGAAGACGGGTTCCCGGTTCAGTGTGTGTTGGTCTCACAACAAACTTTTCGCATCAACACCTGGTCTTGAACCTTCCCGCCTCGTCTCACGCATTCGAGTCCCATCGAACCATCTCAACTCCCGGCGAAAACTTTGACCACAAGTTGCACCTCACGAGTTTCCTTTGTCTCGAAGTGTCTGCCAAGTGTCGCGGGCCCTTGAGCGGGACCGACCTTGCCCCTTGCGCATCTGGACACCTTCCTGACCACCCAAGCAACCGTTCCCAACCATCGACACCACCTGTCCACCTGTGCAAAAGTTTTATTTCAGTACCTCGTCCATACAGTCACAACAACTCATCATCAGCAACGATCTTCGGCACTAGACTAGACCTTAGCCCTCCAAGCCTAGTCATAGTCATTAACCTCACCATAGTATCAAGCCCCGTCCGTGTACGTCTGTCCCACGACTTCCTGTCATTCCGGACCCTCAAACCTCCAGTTCGCATCCCGACACTGTCAACCCATAGTACGTACACCGAACTTGGCCTCAGCCGTCTAAGGTGTATGAAGGAGGATCCTAAGGCCTAGAGGGGGGTGAATAGGCAATTTTAAAACTTTTTCAATTATTCTTCAATTAACATCATATTAAGAGCTACCCAAGCCTAGTTGCAATAATCGAGTAAGCGGAAGCAATATACTAAATGCAAGCAACTAAGACATGACATTTAAATTCATCACAAGCAATGCAATAAAAGTAAGTGCGGGAATATAAATGAGAGGGAGACACGGTATTTGTTTGACCGAAGTTCGGAGCCGCAACTCCTACTCTCCGTTGAGGCTACCCCTTGCACACAAGGACCGGCTCGCTCTCGAGCCTCACGCCTCACTCACTCCCGGTAGTCGTTCCGCCACTCCGGCGAGGTGGACTCCGTCACCCGTACACCCCAAATCTTCCAACAAAATATTTCACAGCTTCCCAAAAAATTAATTCACTACCATAAAAAATTATCTTGTGAATGTGCTTAGCAAACTCATTCTTTAGTGGTCAGGTAAATTCGTGCACTCATTTTAGATCTCATGTATCTTCCTCTAATGTTGATGAATTTACCCGATTAAAACTTCCTAAAGCATACGGGCTTAGAAGGCCTCAATGGAGGCCGAACAACGTCACACTAAAACTAAATTAACCAATTGGCTAAACTAAAATAAGTTAAAGTTAAATTTCTAGAGATTATTGAATATACCATTTATGTTGTTTTTAAGGGGTACTGGAGACGACTTCATGATAATAGAAAACATGACTAACAAAGCTAAATCAGTTTCTTGTTAGACTTTTCCGTAAAGCCACCAAATATTTCCCAGGAAAAAGTTTATATCTTCCATGGAAATAATTCACTGCATAAAAGTTATCTATTGACACACACTTTTTTAGCGATCTAGCGGCCGAATGCATTTGCATACCATTGGATCTTTCCCGTCAGATGAGAATATGGCACATCTAGTGAGACTTAGGATTCGTCCTCATATGTTATGTAGTTGCATATTGTTGGCTCCTGGGGTTTGATGATGTGGCCTGAGGATCAGACCGTAGAAATTTGTAGAGGGGTGATCCGCTGGAACCCTTTAGGCAAGGCCCACTGCGAGACGGGGAAGAGCGACCGTGAACTAGACATCAAGACAAGCTAGATTTTTTTAGACTGGTTCAGACCCCTCAAATCGAGGTAATAACCCTACTACAGTATTCTTCTTGATGCTGCGACGACAAAGCGTTCTTACAGGGATATGGCCCGGGCGAGCGCTACCCCTAAGTTCTAAATCCTGACTGTTGTTACAAAGTACTAGATTGATGGGATTTGACTAAGTCTTGTGCTTGCTACCGCTTCCTCTTGCTGCTGGTGCTTATACCTATGCTCGTGTTTTTTGTCCCCACCTCCTCGCTCAGGCTAGTACTAGCCTTTTTATACATGCCGTTAGGGTAATTACTTCCTTGCCTAATAATACCGCTCCCATGGGGGCCTGCCCCTGGTTGAGTTAGTAGGCGGTATGGAGCACAACTTGAGTTTAGCTATAATGAGGGGCGGATATACGTCTTGTTTGTCATTCTTGCACCTAACTTAGTCTTACCGTGCCCATATTTACTTTGTTGTCTTCTTGTTCCTATGTCATTGCTCCCAAGGTAGGCGGTCAGGTCTTGGGTGCTAGGATGGACAGTCAAGGCTACGGGCTCCACCGGTAGCCACCTAGGAGTTGCCTGCTGCGACACGCATCCTCTTTGTGCGACCCCAAAGTTGCTCCGGCGAGCCCTTCATCGATCATCCTTGGCTCGGGATCCCCAGGGCAGTCATGCCCAGCGAGCATGCTTGCTCGGGCTTTGCTCCGAGGACCTTGATTGTCTTTGCACGTAGCTCTAGGTCCTACTAACTTGTGCAATTTAATTTTTAGGTAAGATTGTTGTCTGCTTATACCGTGACACTGTTCAGTACGTCATCATATCCCCGTCACATATATACCTCGTAATTGATGGATTAATTATATATTTATCTTTTTTTAAGTATTGTTTCAAAGTTTGTCAAATTTTACCGATGGAATACCTGTTCTACACCCTTAGTTGCAATGTGACTCTTTCATCTAACTCACCATACTGCACTCCACTTATCAAACTTCACCTAAGCCATTGGCAAGGCGCCACCCCATCTTCGGTGCCGCATCGTCTCCACTCTCCCGCGATGCCCCCGTCTAACATGTGAGTCTGATAAGAGGAGAACATGTATTTGTTGTGCGGTTAAGGCACAATGCAACACTATAGGGGTGGAACAATTATTTTACCTACAAATTTTGACGAACTTTTAAAAAATACTTGAAAAGGTGCAAATAACTATGGGCATATATGCATTTACATTGCATATGAGGACATATTCCAATTGCACCTTAACCATGTGAGCATATATGCAATAATCTCATATTTCTATCGTAGCTGACCCTGTTACCGTAGAAATGAGGTTATGAATAGCGAAAAAAGATTACAACATGTGAGTAAAATATAAGAGGAGGGTACGCAGGGATTGAAAAAATAAACCCAATGTTGTTTTAGCAATAAAAATGTTCACCATGTGAATAGTATAACGGAGCAATAAATGCATAAGAGAAGTACAACGACATTGTTCTTTTCGATTGAAATTTACTGAAAATTCTTATCTGAAAAAGTTGTAACCCCACAAAAGAGATCTTCCGGAGTCCAAAAATTATGAAAAAAATTAAAAACTTTAGTAAGAACTATTTAAAATCCATTAAAATAATTTATAAAGTACCACATCATCTGATTTGTAAAAATTAAAAGATTTTTATTTAGTTTAATTTAAATTCATTTAAGACGAAAAGAACAAGACTATGGATCACACACGCTCTTGAAAAAACACATTGCTTGTGAGCCAAATAACAGCACATTATTTATGGACCCCTCCGTAAATACGGCAATAACCGGGGGGCCAAAGCGGGAAGTGGGCAGGCCGGTAAAACTAGCCCCCTCCCCCTCTCGCCCGCTCCAAAAAAGATAGGACTCCCCAGTCCCGAGTCCCGACTCCGTCCCTCGTCTCCTCCTCGTCTCGACTCCCATAAGATCGAAGCCGAGGCGGAGGCTTTACGAACAAACAAGCCACACCACCATTAGGCGAGGCCGCGCACGCACGCACGCGACGAGCGCCCGAGGCGGCAGCGAGGGAGGCGGCGCGGCGCTCCTCCGGGGAGCCTTGCGCGCCGCGGCGGCGGCGGCGGCGGCGGATCTCCCGATCTGAGGAGCCGCGAGTCGATTCCCCGCAGGTACGCGCGCCGATCCGGGGCCCGGTCGATCCGGCGGGGCTCGGTGGCGGCAATTCGAGCTCCTCCCCATTGCGCTTGCGCCCGGTTCGGGCTCTGAAGGGCTGATTGTTTGTTTTGCTTCGGATTAGGGTTTTGGGCGCGCCGGCGCTGGAGATGAGCGTGGAGAGCCCCGGTGGAGGCGCGCGGGGCTAGGGTTTCGCGCGCGCGAGGTGGGCCCGCTGGGACGCCCCCGACAGCCTTCCTAGGTTTTCCATGGGAGATGGGGGAGTCGCGTGCGCCGTCCCGCCGCAGCGTGCAGTGGAGGGCTTCCGCTCCGACGCCCTCGTGAGGAGAGGAGGGGGAGAAGCGATGCCGGACAAGGGGGACAGGAGCCACGGCCACGGCCGCCACCACCACCACCACCGCAAGCACCACCAGCAGCCGGCGTCTGCTGCAGAGCTGGAGGAAGGGGAGCTGCTCAATGGGGAGGCCGAGAACAACGGGGACGTGGAGAGGACCATGCCTCCCAAGAAGTGGCGGAAAGTGCTGGCTGCCTCGACGGCTGTAGAGGTTGAGCCAGGGGAGATTGTGGGCGTGCATGCTGCGCCTTCAAAGAGGTCAAGGAGGAATGGGGAGCTTGAGAAGGTGGATATTGCGCCTGAGAGGCAGAGGAAGGACAAGTCCGAGAAAAGTGGTAAGAAGCTGAATAAGAGTGAGGTGGAGTCAGGGGAGGTTGCTCCACTGGAAAAGAAGCGGAACCGGGATCATAGCAGGAAGCCAAATTCGTCATCTCAGTCATCTCAGATACACGAGGATGGGAAGAAAGGCTCTTTACGGGATTCTGATGAGGAGCCAGGTGAAATTAGGCCAGAGAGCAGCAGCAGCAGCAGTGTTAGGAAGAGTCGGGCAGCAGAGCCTGAGAGTAACAATCTCAAGCACCAAGGTGAGTTATGTGATCAATCAGGGTCAAAAAGTCGCAAAAAGGGTGACTCGAAGAGTTTATCTGCTGGGAGGCATTCTTCTGGAAGAAATCGTGACATCTCGCCTCCAATAAGGGAACGGCATGATAGGCGCGACAAGAGTCCAGGAATCTTGGGCCGCTTTCCTTATGATCGTGTTCGTCATGACAGGCTTGACAGGAGTCCAAGTCGCGTGGAGCGCTCCCCCCGAGACCGTGGTCGCCACTATGATAACAGAGACCGCAGCCCATACATTTCACCACGACATAGAATGCGGCAGTCCCATTACAGGGATAACACACCAACCCGCATTGATAACTCCCCTCGTGGGAGGGCTCAACATGATGACTTCAGAGAACGAACCCCAGTTCGTCATGATAGATCACCATCTGAACGTGGCCGAACTACTGACAGCCATGAAGCCGGCAAGAAGAGCAGAGGTGCTAAGCTTGAAAACAACATAGAGAAGGCACAGCAGAAAAGTAAATCAACAAAGCAATCAACAAAAACTAAGAGTACTAGCAATGGAAAGAGTGAGGAGAATGTTCCCATGGAAAAGGCAACTGATAGCACTCAGTACACTGAGCTGCCACCGCCACCACCACTTCCGCCGCCACCACCGCCTCCTCCACCTCCACCTCCCCCTTTACCTCCTAGCATGCCTCCTCCTCTGCCTCCACCACCAGAATCTGAGCAGCTGAATGGGGTACTTGCAGAAGATGCCTCAATGGAAGAAGACATGGATATCTGCGACACGCCACCTCATACGAGTGCAGCACCTGAACCCAGTATTGAACCCACTACCGGGTTCTGTATTGAGCCCACTACTGATATGGGAAAGTGGTTTTACCTTGACCAATTCGGTATTGAGCAAGGACCTTCTAAGCTTGCTGATTTGAAGAAGCTGGTGGAAGATGGATATCTCCTTTCTGATCACCTAATAAAGCATGCTGACAGCAATCGGTGGATGACTGTCGAAAATGCAGCTTCACCACTTGTTCCATCTGATTTCGCTTCAGTATATTCGGATCTTTCTGCACTGCCGATTAGTCCGCCAGTAGCTCCAGGAAACGTGCTCGATGAAGCCAGGGAGGAGGCATCTGTCTTGGCAGGTGCTGATGATGAAGGAATGGAGGAAGCGTCTGCTGAACAGAAGGAAGATCTCTACATTGATGATAGGGTTGACGCACTTCTGGATGGATCTATTATGGTGGAAGGTCAGGAGCTTGAGATTCTTGGAGGTAAAAATGCTTTCCTTACTTTTTGAACCCTCAGTTTTTTTAAGTCTGCGGGCGGGGCTGAGCTTTGATTTTCAGTTGGGGTTTTGCGGTTTTGTTTCAGGGCATCGAAGCCCTCGATTTTGGTTTTGCGGTTTGCACCAAACGTCTAGACGTTTTATGATGTCCACGTGGCTGGGCCCGGATTCGGGCCCGGGCATGATAGATTGTATTCTTGGTCATCTCCCCATACAGTTATTTCCGTTGCCCAATCTATCGGCCCTAACCTTGAGTTTTCTTGGATTTTTTGGTTGCATAGTTTGTTTTGCATATGCACCCCCAGAAATTTCTGGTTTTAAGCTTACTGCCAGCAA
Source organism: Raddia distichophylla (assembly GCA_005191435.1). Lineage (NCBI taxonomy): Eukaryota > Viridiplantae > Streptophyta > Magnoliopsida > Poales > Poaceae > Raddia > Raddia distichophylla. Next base: position 948,532 of record SPJY01002222.1, on the reverse strand, counting down.
AAACTAATAATTTCCACATTTGCCCTTTTGGAAGTTCTGTATTTGTGGGCTTTCTAGGTGGGAGATTGGTTCGTGGTATTGTTCGGTTGGATCAAAATTTGTCTTTTTTGTACAGACTATTTGGTGTAATATTTGTGATAATTTTTGCTTCGTAGAATTTTACTCAAATATCTCAAAAATATTTTTTACATATTTTTTTAATCTTTTCATACCTTTATTTCATGGTTCTCAACTTTTAGCCCAACCAAACTGAACCAAACAAAACTGCCGAACCAAACAAAACCACGAACCAAAGAGGGCTTGCCAATCCAAATATATGCAATCAATTATTTGACACTCGTGTTACGGACATGTGGATCTCATGAGTCATGAGTGCCAAATAATGAACGGTCAACCTTTGGAGTGGCAAATAATCAGCCATATACCATTTTTTATGTGCATTTGTGTTACTTGAAATTAACAACATTTCATATTTTGCACTCTTTTTTTGAAGGTTTCTTTTGTCGTTTGGTTTTGATTTTCACACCTGGAAGTCATGCACTTCAGCAATCACACCTCATTTTACACTAATATTTCTTTTGAATCATTATATACTATGTAAGCTTTTTGTCCTTTGGAAACTGCAGATCTTTTGAAAGCCCGTTTTGAGCCTGCTCACTGGGATAAGTGGAATCACCCTGAAGGTACTTGCCTACTTTCCCGTTTCTGTACACACCCCCCCCTCCCCTACCCCAAAATTCTTTGGTGTCCCTTTATCCTGATAATATTGTAACACATAGTTTTTTTGTTCTTGTTACAGATTCTCTGAGGTTGCAATTGCAACCTGAAAGAGGTGATGGAATCCATAGAGGCACTGAATCTGAAGACGATAGGGGCACCGACATATTTGGTATTGGTGCTGCTGAGAGGGACAACTTTTACCATTATGTTGAACCTAGTGAATGGTTTTCTGGAAGATGGTCTTGCAAAGGTGGTGACTGGAAGAGAAATGATGAATTCAGCCAAGACAAGACATACAGGAAGAAGCTTGTTCTCAATGAAGGATATCCTCTTTGTCAAATGCCAAAAGGCAGCCATGAGGATCCTCGTTGGCACTGCAAAGATGATCTTTACAACTCTGTATGTACTAAAAAACTTGATCTGCCAATGTGGGCATTCTCGTCAACAGAAGAGAATACTGACACAGGTAATGACACAAGTAAAAGTGGAGCTATGCCAGGGAAATCAGGTCAAATTAGACAGCCTCCGAGGGGAGTGAAGGGAACGGTGCTTCCCGTTGTTAGGATCAATGCTCGTGTTGTTAAAGACCAATTCTCTGTTGAGCCCAACATAAAACCCAGAGGAGGTGATCGGCCACTTTCTAGATCTTCACGCTCCCATTCAATTGGAACTGATAGGTGTTCTGTCCTTGAAGGTGCTTCTCATTCCAAGAAGCATCATGAACACGATTCACACAGTTTGCACAAGTCAAAGTCTGTCCCAAACATTCCAAAGGACCATGTATGCACTGTTGAAGAATTGTCAGTCAAACTGGGTGATTGGTACTATTTGGATGGCACTGCTCATGAGCATGGTCCATTTTGTTATTCAGAATTGCAAGAATTAGTTAGAAAGGGCACTATTCTTGAATGGAGCAGTGTGTTTCGAAAGATTGATAACACATGGATCCCAGTTGTTAAAGATTTAAAATCTGACTATGCCATTCGGAATGGAGCAGCAGGAAGTTCAAATTCTACCTCTGCTCCTATGCACAAAGATAAGTCCAACGTTGCTATGAACCATGGATCTGGTGCCTTCCATGAAGTGCACCCCCAGTTTGTGGGTTATACACGAGGTAAACTGCATGAGCTAGTAATGAAATATTTCAAGAGCAGGGAGCTTACTTTAGCTATAAATGAGGTATTGGATCCATGGATCGCAGCAAAGCAGCCCAAAAAAGAAATAGAAACATATTTTTCTTACAATTCAGCTTCAAGGAATCTTCTGCCAGGTACTTCCCCAAACACATAATTTCAGTGCTTTCTGTTATTAAATTTTGCCTTTTGGTTTATCATGATGCATTTCAACCAGCAAGTTCGTCCCCTCTCCCTTTGTTATTTTGTTTCTCCAGTTGCACAAGGCAACTTTTTATGCTGCTGTTATTTTTTATGGGAATGCCATTTTTATTCTTGCGTCTGTTATTTAATATGGCCTGTATTTGTTTTGTGGACCTTTGCAACAATTTCCTTATTTTTGGCCTCACACAGAAGATGGTGGGTCTGCAAAAAGGGCAAGGTTGCTGCCTGATGAAAGTGATGAAGATATTGATATGTCTGAGGACATTCTTGCCAGTCAGAAGGAAGATTGCTGTTTTGAAGACTTGTGTGGTCGGCCTGCTCTTGTTGAAGAGAACTCCATGAATTCTAGGGCAGAAAATGAAAGCTGGGGCTTACTAAATGGTCACGTATTAGCAAGAATCTTCCATTTTCTGAGGGCAGACGTGAAATCACTTATCTCTTCAGCAGTAACCTGTAGACGCTGGAACACTGCAGCTAAGTATTACAGGAACATGTGTAAATTTGTTGATTTGTCTTCTCTTGGCCCTCAGTGCACTGATTCTGTTTTTCACGGCATTATGGTATGTCTCCCTTGTCTGCTTGAACTTTTAGGTGTTACTTTTCTCATTTTCTAACTTATGACTCAAAACAATTTATCTTCCTTTTAGGCTGGCTATGGGAAGGAAAACATAAAAACACTTGTTTTGGCTGGGTGTTCAAATCTTAGCTGTCATGCCCTTGGGGAACTACTGGAGCAGCTTCCACACATATCATATGTCCATATTAAAGGTTGCAGTCAGCTTGGTGATCTGAAAAACAGATTTCAGCATGTGAAATGGATTAGGAGCCATTTTAATTCTGAGTCATTCAAGAAAATTAAAAGCCTGAAGCAGATAGATGATGGGAACAACTATGCATCCAAAGTTGGAAGGAACTTGACTAATCAGCTGGGTGGTTCTGATGAGCTTGCCAGCTATTTTGCTGATATCTCAAATAGAGAAAATGCTAATCTTTCCTTTGGACAAGGGTCCTATAAACGTTCTAAGTGGCTCGATGCTAGAAAGTCCTCTGCTATTTTGTCGAGGGATGCACAAATGAGGCGTTTGATGCAGAGGAATGCAGAGAATAGTTACCGGAAGATGGAAGAGTTTGTCATCAACAGACTTAGAGAAATCATGAAGAGCAGCAGATTCGATTTTTTCATCCCGAAGGTTCTATTGTAACTCTTTAATCTAATTGATCAAATCTTCGTACACATCCAATAAGGCATAATAGCAGTTCATTAACCATGTTTTCATTTATTTTACAGGTTGCAAAAATTGAAGGTAGGTTGAAAAATGGATATTATGCTCGCCATGGCTTTAGTTCTCTTAAGAACGACATCCGTTCTATGTGCCGAGATGCATTGAGGTAAAGTGGGTTTATTTGAGTTGATGCTTTACAAAGCATAAAAGCTCATGCGATATCAAATTATCTAACATATGATTTTCCACTACAGATATAAAGGCCGAAGTGATTTGGGAGATATGAAGCAAATTGTTGTGTCCTTTATCCAGTTAGCAAAGAGGCTGGGGAACCCAAGGTTGCTTTCTGAGAGAGATGGAATAGCAGCCCAGAAGGATAGTGCAGACACAAGTCAGTATTATTTGGACGCCAAACTCAGAAAAAAACAAAACAAAACTACAGGGGAAAGAAGGGGAACAAATTGGAATGCTGCTACTGGAGCAGATACTTCATCTCGTGCTGTTGACCGTGAAATCAAAAGAAGCCTCTCTAAATTAAAGAAAAGGGATATTTATTCTGGTAGTGATACATCTGATGATGATGATGGCTACTCTGAAGGTGATGAAACTGAGAGCGAAACTACTGTTTCTGATACAGAGAGTGACCTTGATGTAAATTCTGCAGCATGGGATTTAAAGGGAAACAGTATGAAGTTATTCGAATCTGATCCTGTGACGGATGACCGTGGATGGGGTGCTCGCATGACCAAAGCAAGCCTTGTTCCTCCAGTTACTAGAAAATATGATGTTATTGAGAAGTATCTTATTGTAGCAGATGAGGAGGATGTGCAACGAAAAATGCGGGTTGCTTTACCTGATGACTATTCTGACAAGCTGCTCTCGCAAAAGAATGGTACTGAAAATTTGGACCTTCCAGACGTTAAGAATTATCAACCAAGAAAGGTACCTGGTGATGAAATTCTTGAGCAAGAGGTATATGGCATAGATCCATACACGCATAATCTCCTGCGTGAAACTATTCCTACTGATGCTGAATGGTCACTTGCTGACAAGCATGCCTTTATTGAGGAGGTATTGTGCTAGATAAATGCCAATTTTTTGGGGCCATTTTAGTTCACATGCTAGGCTCAATACTTTGAACTTAAAACTCAATATTGCCACTGCAGGTGCTTCTGAATACCTTGAATAACCAAGTCAGGCATTTCACTGGCTCTGGAAACACTCCTATGGTATACCACCTTAAACCTGTTGTAGAAGAAATCCAGAGGTCTGCGGAAGAGAGTGGTGACAGACGAACTGCGAAGATGTGCCTTGGAATGCTGAAGGCCATGAAGATCCATCCTGAATACAATTATGTCGCTTATAGAAAGGCATGCATTCAGATTAACTAGTCCATAAATGGGCTAGTATTTTCTTGCCTATCATCTTAACTAAATGCTATGGCCCTTTTTAACTTGCTGTATGTTTCTTCAGGGTCTTGGAGTAGTTTGCAACAAAAAGGGTGGATTTGGTGTAGATGACTTTGTTGTTGAGTTCTTTGGCGAGGTATGCTTTACTTTCTAAATTCATACACAACTTGCTGTAATGAATCTCACGTGAATAAATTATCATGAATTTGGGAACTGCAATATTTACAGGTTTACCCTTCTTGGAGGTGGTATGAAAAGCAAGATGGTATTAAGCATATACAAAACAATGGTGAAGATCCTGCTCCCGAATTTTACAACATCATGTTGGAAAGGCCAAAGGTATCGCTAAACCTCAAATTTCTACTGTCATCTAACTTATCACAAATGTCATCCCAACCCTGATTTTTAATTTGTTACAAATGACTGATCTTTTTCCTTTTTTATGATGAAAGGGAGACCGTGATGGATATGACTTGGTTTTTGTTGATGCAATGCACAAGGCCAACTACGCAAGCAGAATTTGCCACTCCTGCAACCCTAACTGTGAAGCAAAGTAAACTCCCTTGAAGCTTCAAATTTTGTTCCTTTTTGACAATATTCTGTTTCGATATATGATTCTATGATATTCCTTGTGAGTGTTGATCTATATCTATGTATTGTGTTTGTGAGATCACAGACTGAAAGCTTATGCTATTTAGTTGACTACATTGATGAAAGTTGCAAGCCGACTTTGGTTTTGTTGGAAGTTTTCACATAAAAGATACTGTTGTTCATTCTGTATATACTTCTGCTTTCTTTTGCTTGTCCTTCATTATTGAAAACCCTTTTGTGAATTCATCACTGTTGTATTCTGTGGTGGGTTCATGCATGGCTATGGAACCTTAGTACTGAACGAGCAATATGATTTTATGTTATTGTATATTGACTTCCATTTTTTTTGATCCACCACAATGCTGTTACAAATTTTTCCTGTTAAGTTCGTGATAATGTGGCCTGGTCATGTTTTTTCATGGTAATCAAATTGAACTGAAATATGCACCTCCTTATCTAAAGCGCATCTGCATCCTTTTTTGCATGCCCTTGTCGACCCCCTCCCCCCCCCCCCCCCCCCGACTCCTTTTTACTAATAAATCTTGAAAAAATTCAGAGTGACAGCTGTGGATGGTCAATACCAAATTGGGGTTTACACTGTTCGACCAATTGCAGAAGGCGAGGAAATCACCTTTGATTACAATTCTGTAACAGAGGTTAGCACTCTTTATGGTCCCTGATATTATTTTGAATATACAATTTAAACTGCACTAAACCTATGTTTACATTTTTTTTCTGCTAGAGTAAAGAAGAGCATGAGGCATCGGTCTGCCTATGTGGTAGTCAAGTATGTCGAGGCAGCTATCTAAATTTTTCTGGGGAAGGAGCTTTTGAGAAGGTAATCTTTTGGATGCTGTCTGCAGTAGTTATTTAGAAGCGGATGTGTGCAGCTTACCTAATTGAGCATGGTAACGTCCTCACATCTAACTTCATCATAAATCAGGTCTTAATGGAATTCCATGGTCTGCTGCACCGGCATAGTCTTCTGTTACAGGCTTGCGAAGCAAACACTGTTTCTCAACAAGACTTAATTGATTTGGGTAGAGCTGGTCTTGGTACCTGTTTGCTTGCTGGTTTGCCTGGATGGCTTGTTGCTTATACGGCTCATGTGGTAACTATATTTGACATTTTTGGTTCAGTTTCTAATACGATAATCATCTTCGTGAGCCCTCATGCCAACTTTTTCCGTGTAAACAAAGGTACGGTTTATATTCTTCGAGAGACAGAAACTTCCTGACGAGATATTTAAGCACAATGTGGAAGAGAAACGCCAGTTTTTTACAGACATAAACTTGGATTCTGAGAAGAACGACGCTGAAATTCAGGTATATCTGCTGTTGGTTTGTTTACTATTTCTTTTCTTTGATTTAGTACACGAGTTTGACAATTTTGGTTGCTACTCAGGCTGAGGGAGTGTTAAATTCAAGATTACAGAATCTGACTCATACACTTGACAAGGTAAATACTCCCTCCATCCCAAAAAATAAGGCGTCCATGGATTTCAAAAAGTCAACAATTGTATCTTTTGACTGATAATTAAGCTAAAAACTTATATTTTCCGGATGTAATATGATTGGATTGGTATTTGAAAGTTCTTTCGTATGATGTTAATTTTGTATTTGTTAATAATATATCATGGAAGAAATTAATGGTCAAATTCTGCTTTGAAGACCGTGCCAAAAATTTATATGCCTTATATTTTGGGATGGGGGGAATAGTTCTTATGTTCCGTAGCTTGAGGTTGTTTAGTAATAACCAAATTACACACCCCACAAATAATATTATTGTGTTTTTAATTGATTTCTGGAACAAATGTTATCTTTAGGTAAGGTATGTTATGAGATGCGTATTCGGGGAAGCCAAGAATGCTCCTCCTCCATTGGTGAGGCTGACTGGGAGAAGTCTAGTGTCTGCTGTCTGGAAAGGGGAAGGCTCATTAGTTGATGAACTCCTTCAATCAATGGAACCACATGTTGATGAAGATGCACTTACTGACCTGAAGGCCAAAATCCGTGCTCATGACCCATCTGATTCTGATGACATTGAGGGAGACATCCGAAAATCTCTGCTGTGGTAGGTTTGGAACTTAATTCATTTTTTTAGTATTACCTGTGTTTGGAATCTGACACTCCCCTCAAATTACGCCTATTTGGAATATGACTCCTTCCTACAGGTTGCGTGATGAGTTGCGAACTCTTTCATGCACATACAAATGCCGTCATGATGCTGCTGCCGATTTGATTCATATGTATGCCTACACAAAGTGTTTCTTCCGAGTCCGAGTAAGTAAAGCTTGATGGTGAAACAAATGATTGTAATTTTTTCTATCATCTATACTCCAGAGTTGACTATCATCTCATACAGGATTACAAAACAGTAAAATCTCCACCAGTTCGGATCAGTCCTCTTGATCTAGGTCCCAAATATGCTGATAAACTGGGACCGGGTTTTCAGGAGTACTGCAAGACATACCCTGAGAATTATTGCTTAGCCCAGCTTATCTATTGGTATAGTCAGAATGCAGAACCTGAATCTAGATTAACTAGAGCTAGGAAGGGTTGCATGTCATTACCAGATGTGTCCTCCTTCTACGTGAAGTCTGTAAAGCCAACACAAGAGCGAGTCTATGGCACCAGAACTGTGAGATTTATGTTATCACGCATGGTAAGTGCTTCTGAAGTATCTGTGGTTACTAGATTCTAATTTTTGTGTCAAAAAATATAAAGTTATATAAGTTGTTTTGCATTTCTCCCTCTTTATCCATTGTAGAGAATGTTAGATCAAGAATTTTAAGCCTCATATATACCAGATACAACCTTTAAATTTTTTCTGAACCATTTTACGGTGCTTTCCACTATTTTGCATGAAAGTTGCTTTGCAGAAGATACGTTCGCGCGGCTATAAGTAATGATGTCTTTTACATCATAACAAACATAAACCATTATAAAGATTTATATTAAAAAAGTGGTCAAACTATGGAGCACACTAATATTCAATACAGTGATCATTTCGACTATGAAAATTGGAGGTAGTTTTATTGATAATTTGTTTGTAAATGTATTTATTTGGTGCTGTGTTGTTGCCATTTGTTGTGTATATAGAAATGAGTAGTTGGGTATGTTAAGATCATATGTTGATTAAAAGACTTGCTTGATAAACCATCTTGTAGTGGATCTGAATATTCTCTTCTCAATATTTGTGATATCCTTGTGGGCTCAATTTTTCTATGGAATGCAGCTGACTTAACTCTCACAAGTTATATTTTTTTTCATGGATTCATCTGTCTTGATGAAATTGTTAATTGTTAATTTACAGGAGAAACAGGCACAGAGACCTTGGCCCAAGGACCGGATATGGGTGTTCAAGAACGACCCAAGATTCTTTGGTACTCCAATGATGGATGCCATGTTGAATAATTCCCCCCTCGAAAAGGAGATGGTGCATTGGCTCAGGACAAGATCGAACGTTTTCCTAGGCTAGACAAAGGATTGTAGGCAGAGGGCATTGGTTTTCCGCTTTGGAGGTTTTAGTCGACGTCATTCTTTTTTTCACTCACACCTGTCCTACCTAATCATGGGGAGTTAGCTTTTAGATGGCAGGCTGACAGTCTCACCCTCCCCATTTTGTACAGTCACCCTTACCCTCCTTCCTTGTAGAGATGTATTCGATTAATAACTGATAGATCACTCATTGATTTAATGTAGCGCCTTTTCCCCGCATAGGATCGCTGCCTCCCTCCCCTGAGGGATGTGTAAATGCAAAGCAGCTGCAATCTTAATTTCAGTCATGTGCTATAAGATTTTTGGCAGTGTTGTATCTCTGCGGTGGTTCAATTGGCTCTTCTGTTTTCACCTAAATAAGAGAGGTTCGGCATTAGATTTAAATGAAAAGGATATGTTTCTTGAGCTTGTTCTAGTAGAGCAAAAGAGATCATGTTGTAAGACTTGGCTCTAATAAAGTTGCTTTATAGTGTTAATGATTTTTTAATGCATGGATGATTGTGAGGTTTGTTCTTGTTTTCTTTCTTTTTTCCTTGGCTGATGATGCATTGGGCAGTATCTGGCAAGGCCAAGATGGTGTTCTTTTTAGAGAGGTCCCTGCTCCGTAATGGCCGTATTCTAGTGTTTTTTACCCTTTTTTATTTAGAGTGAATATTTATTTTGGATTGTCATTTGGCTAGATCAGTTTACCGTTTAATTCATGTTGTCCTAGGTTTAAGCTATCCTTTGAATATGCAACGTATTATTAATAATTGGCTTTCGATGAGGCACATCAAATAACTTTTACTAAAATCTTGAACCTTCAAGAATTTAAATTTAGTTTTGCTACTTCATGAAGAGATGAGTAATCCATAGACCTTTTTAAGAAGAGAGAATCAAACTTGATTTTTACTATTAGTTGTTAAGTTGTTGTCTACTAGACTATGAGTTGTCATCTAGTTGTGCATGAGTTGTAAAAGGCTCTTGAAGCCTTTAAAAGAAGGCAATACCCTCTAATTTTGGAAACTTTGCAAAAGACTCATTTATATATCTTGTTCATGGTTACTACCATATAATAGAACCTTATGTTCTTCTTTACTAAAATCTTGAATCTTTAAGAATTCAAATTCAATTTTGCTACTTTATGAAGAGATGAGTAATTCATAGACCTTTTCAAGAAGAGAAAATCAAACTTGACTTTTACTACTAGTTGTTATGTAGTTATCAATTAATTGTTGTTTACTAGGCTATGAGTTGTCTATTAAGGAACCACGCCTGGCTCGAGCCGGCCTTGGGCCCGACACGGCCTAGGGGTTGGTCCCATTTGTATGGACCAGCCAAACCCTAGCACCAAGCATAAATAGGAGAGGTTTTCAATCTATTGTACACACAAGAGAATAGCAATAAAGCATATTTCCTCTCCTACACCTTCGTGTTCATCTGTGATTGATCTTTGCTATCTACGTTCTACGCACTGCTAGGCAACCTCGGACTACACCGGTAGCGTGGTTGTCTAACACGTTATCAGCACGACGCTCTGACGAATGACGACGCCGGAGATCGGTCGCCGACGAACGGCAACGCATCTTCGTCCCCTCCGTCGGCCTAGTTGGGACCCGTTGATCTATCCTACGCGATAGTTCGCGCATCCCATCTTTGCCGCAAGCATCGAAGGTAAAGATTGGTTTTTGCCGCGGTTCCGCGTTTGAATCTGTTGAAATCTTGTAAGGATCTAGCAGATCCATTGAATCGAAAACCCGTTTGGGATCTAGAAGAATTGAATCGCGCACTGAAGGCGTCGTCGCGGTCGCGCCGTCGTCGCCACGTGCATGAAGGCCGCGCCGACCGCGCCGTCGCTGCGCTAGTGCCACGCCTTGAAGGCCACGCCGTCGCCGTGCCCGCACCGCGCCGGGCCGTGCCGCGCCATGAAGGCCGCTCAGGCCACGCTGTAGCCACGCCGCGCCGGGCTGCGCCGCGCATGAAGGCCGTGCCGGTCGCGCTGTAACTGCGCCGCACCGTCGCCGCGCCGCGCCATGAAGACCGCGCCGTCACCTCGCCGGGGCCGCGCCGCGCCGCTGCCGGTCGCGCCCGCGCCGCGCCGCCACTAGCACGCACTGGCGGCGGCTAGGGAAAACCTAGCCGCCCCAGTTTTTCCCCCGTAGCAGGCCGCCATGGGCCGTAGCAGGCAGCGCCCCGCGGGCCACCGCCGCAGTTAGCCATCCGGCTAGGCCACCCCGCGTGCTGGGCTGCGCCCGCCCCAGCCGGGCTGCACCTTGTGCTGGGCCGCCCCAACCAGCAGCGCCCTCCTAGGCCGCCCCGCACTGGGCTACGCACTGTGCAGCGCCGCCCGCTGGGCTACGCCCCGGCGCTGGGCCACCACTGTAGCAAAGAAAAAAAAAGGGGGGATACGAAGGGCTGGGCCGCAGTATAGAAAAGAAAAGAGGGCCTGTTGGCCAGAAAAGAATTACGGAATTAAAGAAAGGGAAAGTAAATTTGAATGGGCTTGAATATGAATTTTTGCATGTGTATTTATTTCCTATATTTACACTTTGACCCCTGCAATTTATGAATATTATGAATTGAATATCTGGCTAGATGAAAATGAATCTTGCATATTTAATAAATGTTTTTGCTGCCATTAATTATTTTATGCAATTAATTGAAGAATTTGCTATTATAATTCGCAATCATTATTTTAGCATTGATTTACTGGAAAATACTAGAATATTGTCATGCACCACTATGATTACCTCGGTAATCTTATGAATTTACATCATGCAGATGTCTGGAATTGTAAGCCGCGAGTTTGAGGAGCTGGCCTCCCACGGCAGGAATTACCTCACTTGGGCATCGGACGTGAAAATTGTGCTTGGTGGTAAGAGTCTCCGGGCCGCCATTGGCATTGAACCGGGCTCTGTTACCCCAGCACAGAATAATCAAGCACTGCATTTCATCAGGCATCACATGTCCCCCACTCTGAAACATGAGTACATGGCCGAAGAGAATGCTACTGAGCTTTGGACTGCACTTAAGAAGCGGTTCGAAAAGCTTAAGTACACTATCGCGCCACAAGCACAGCAGGACTGGGCCCGCCTGAGGTTTGCAGACTTTAAAACCGTGGCTGAGTATAACTCTGCACTGCATAGAATTGTCACAACGTTGGTTTCCCGGATTGGACTAGGAGGTCGTGATCCCAAGATTAGGAGATTACCTTATCTACTGTAGGACGTATTTGGCATGTACTGAGTTCGTTACGATCTCATGTTTAGCCCGGCCCGATATTCCTCGGTAGGTCGGTTTGCTCCGTACTATATAAACAGGGCCCTTATGGCGTTTAGAGGGACCCCCTGGCCATTAGATTTCACATACTACTCGCCGAGACCTGCTGATCTCGCCGAGTTCCACCTGTAATCCTCTTTGATATAAAGAAAGGCTGGACGTAGGGCTATTATCTCTCCCGAGAGGCCTGAACCAGGATAAAAACCCCTGTCTCCTGTTCGTTGCTATTCGTAGTTGTTTGGCGTGTCTCCTATCTCACTTCTAAAGAACCTTGGTTGACTTGGGTCAATATCCCAACCGTCGACAGAAATGTTGCTCGACGTGATCACGTTGTTGGTGGAAGAAGTCAGCAGATATCCGACTTGTGGAGAAGAGAAACAAGATCAATGATAGAGTCTGCAACAATAGGTGCCTTTTCCTCATAGAAGAGGAGTGGATGCCTTTGATTAAGAAACACGAGCAAGGATGTAGTGGTGGAAGCAGCAACGTTAGAACCACTAACGCAAGAAAGAGCATGGGCGCAACCATTAAGGAGGAGGTCACAACGCCATACCACAAAATAATGCTAGTGGTGAAGAGGGCAATGGCTAGGATATCTCCAAGGACCAGTGTTGCAACTATGGCAAAATGGGCCACTGTGCCAGGGATTGCCGGAGCAAGCAAAATGGTAGGAACTAAACCCACCTGGTGAACATGAGGAGGATAACGGTTCCCTACTGATGGTAGCGGTGACGCTTGTCCCTATTTCTCCACCCCACCACCATCACTCAATCAAAAGAATCCGAAGGTGTTTGCCCAAATTTCTCAGGATGTCTTTGTCGAGCTTGACACCAGCATCCACAGAATCTTCAAATTTAATGAAAGCTCCATCATGAGATCGAGAGATACAACACCATCTTGTTCTCCTGCAAGAATATGAACATGTGAACATCTTGTGTTTTTTAGGGGGGGTGTATTTCATCCCTAAGCTCACGATGGACATCAATAGTCTTGAGCAACTTGACAAAATGGGGTGCCAAATGCTAATTGAATATATTCACGAGGATCCACAACAAGCAGTGCAGACTCCTAGGAAAGGTGACACACTAATTTAATTGTTTGTGTGTGTTGAAGATTTGCATAGTGCAACTATGGGCCTATCAGAGAAGAGCAGCGAGGGGGCATGGCGCTGGCGTGCAAGATTCAGGCATCTCAGATTCCAAGGGTTGCGTATGCTCTCTCAATGCGCTATGGTGAACGGTATACCGCACATCGACCATACACATCAGGTGTGTGATGGTTGTCTCGCGGGGAAATAGAGGAAAGCCCCATACCCAATGAAGGTGCAGTGTCATGCAAAGCACATACTTGATCTTGTACATGGCGACCTTTGTGGTCCCATTTCGCCCATGACGCTGGGAGGAAACAACTACTTGCTCTTGGTGGACGTCATGAGCCAATACATGTGGCTTGTGTTGCTTCCCACCAAGGACAAAGCTCTGACGGCTATCAAAGACTTCCAAGCCACTATGGAGGTGGAAACGGGGCGGAAGTGGAAGGCCCTGCACATAGACTAAGGTGGTGAAATCAACTCAGTAAAAGTTTTAGGAGAATTGTGTCGCTTGTGACATTCAACGATAGCTGACTGCCCCATACTTGCCACAGCAGAACAGGGTAATCTAGTGTCGAAATCAAACTGTGGCCGAGATTGTGTGAAGCATGATAAGACAAAGAATGTACCCGACAAATTTTAGAGGGAGGCAGTTTCCACCATAGTGTTCATCCTGAACCGCGTGCCGACGAGAAGGTTGGATGGGAAGACGACCTACAAGGCTTGGCATCACAAACTACAAACTATGCATTTCTTTCACACCTTTGGTTGTGTCGCGTATATTAAGAACATGAAGCCTCACTTGGGAAATTTGGAAGATCGAAGCACTCCATGATAGCTCGATGATCTTTCTCGCGTATGAACCTGTTGGTGAAAGGCAAACGGCCTAGAAGTGATCGTGGAGTCAACACAACCCGATACTAAGGCACGCATGCTGCAAGCTATCAGTGGTAGATACCCTCTCGCTGATGGGTCAAATCACCCATGACGCCTAACACTGAAAAGACGTGGGCCTGTCATCATGAGCCAATAGCCACTCGTTATTACCCGGCAAGCACAAAGGATCCCGTGGATCAGAGATAAGGTGACCATTGACCAACAGAAATCTGCGTGCCCCCGTGAATCACTAGGAGATCTACAGTGCACGAAGGACCCGCCTATAAAAGGATCAGGGGCGAGGTAATCTAAAACCACTTCCATTCAGACAAAGCACACTCACAAGCTCCCAGCCTAAGGCTATTCATCAAATAACCAGCACAAGAACACTAGCCTAGGAGGTAATAACGGAAGAAGGAGTTCTTTCCCTCGCGTAGTTAAGAACACTTGCACCAGTGTTTGAGTCTAATGGCTTTGTGGCAAAACACTTTTGGGTGCGTAGCGTCTTGAGGGTAAAGCATACCTACTCTGTAGAGTTAAAACTATCATGATAGCCGTGCTCACGGTCATGAACACGCGAAGGGATTATTCGTATGGTAGCTCTTTGTTTTAAAACTGGAATTTTCGAAAAAAAGTTTTCATGTCGAGTAAAAATTGTTGGGAAAGGTTTTGATTTTGATAAAGGTGCCACCGGTGGGCGTTGTGTACTGGGTTCGATCTAGCATGGATTGTACGCTTGGAATGGACCTAAGCCACCGTTCTAAGAATTGTGGTGTTGAGACGATAACTCGCTACGACGCGAGGTCGATTGGCGAGATCATTTTGAGAAGAGCCCCAAAGCATGAGAGCTTTGATTTAAAGTTTTCCCAAGGCTTTGTCAAAACTACGCAAAATAATTTGCTTTTCCGCCAAATAATCCAGACCACCCCTTGTACTAAACTCCATCTGCATATAATCCCGACTTGCGGAGTATCTTTTGTACTCATCCTTGTTTTGTCCCTCCCCTCTTCAAAACCTCAACAGCCGAGACGTCGGCCTCGACTTGGAGTTCGAGGACGAGGACCCTGACTACGAGGAGTACCCTGAGGAGGATTTTGAAGAGTAGGGGTGTTCATTCCTACAGCTTTTCGCTTGTGGAATAAATAAGTAGATATTGTATTAGGCCCCGCTATGCTTCTTGTACTCTGTATTCCCGGTCTGCATCCCGATGGTTGTGTAATATATTGGACTAAGTTCCCCTCTATGTAATAATTTGTATGTTGGCAATGTATTGTTTTGTTGCACTGTATCTGTATGTACTAGCCATGATTACGCGGTTGGGATTCGGTTTCCTAAATCGGGTCTCGACGGGAGAGCGGAGCATGAGTGGGATCAAGCTCAACTAGTGGCGGAGCCAGGGCCCGGTGACCCTAGGCTCGTGCCTAGGCTCCCGTCCGGTTAAGCTATTTTGCCCCTTGTAATTGCCTAGAAAAATTAGTCCATACTGTGAACATGGATGACCCAAAATGGGTAAAGCTAAGAGCATCAGTTATATTTATATCCAGACTTTGTAAAATTCCTGGCTCCACCACTGAGATCAACCATGGTGCTTATGCATCCAAGATCCTAGAGAGAGGCGGAATGGCAGGCTGTAATCTTTGCCAACTCCCCATGGAGTCACACTGGAAGCTGGCTAGCTGAGCAATCAGAGCTCCAGTCCCCATCGAGGGAAGCCTCCGGTACCTGATGCTTGGTTCACAGAGGATCCGCAGGAAGAACATCACGCGGTACATTGCAGGAATAGACAACTGCGGCCTGCACTATGCGAGGAAGAGGAGAATCCGGCGATGATATCACGTCGGCGATAGGAAGAGCACATGCGATAGTCCAATCACCTGGCAATCCAAGAGTGGTGGTGCCGTCATTGTGATAAGCACCGCCCAAAAAATCATATCTGTGACAAACAATGACGCACGTACGACTTGAACAGGCGAAAACATGTTGTTTGTGTCGATTCTAGCCACAAACCACAAACCGACATGAATATTCGGTTATTTGTGCCAATTCGTGGCTAGAACCGGCGTAGGAGAGTTTTTTCAAAAACACGATTTTGGACATAAAATTAGTGAAAAATAGCAAAGATTATTTTTTAACACGGTATCACATCCCTACCACCTACAACCAGTTACGCACATCTAGCACAATATTTCACTTTAAATTCAAATGTTGGCTTATTTAGGAATCGAACTCAAGATCTTCTTACCCCAACCCCACCCTTCTAAGATTAATGATAAGATTTACATACCTTTGAACCTATATTTTTTAAATCTCTAAATAATTTTTATGCATTCAATGACGTTAAATAGAAAAGTTTTCAACTACAAAGTTGTAAATCTCATCGAAGCTTATAAATTTCATGCTAATTTATATTGAACCACAGATGAATCTTTATTTTCGTGCAGTGGGGCTGAACACATCTCTACAGCCACAGATAGCATGTAAAAAGAGCATTTGGTTGTCAGGGCTGCTCAGATTCTGCCCTGCAGCCATGCACATGCCCATGCTCAGACAACAGTGAACTAGCAAGCTGCGCCATTGCTCTTCTTCTTGCTCTAGTTCTTGGCCGAGAGCGAGTTGCTTTGCAGCGGTGAGCGCTGAGTGTTTGCTGAGAGACACGCGATGGCGTCGGCGAAGCACCTCCCGAACCTCTCCATGCCGTCGGCCCGCAAAGCGATGCCCACCTCCATGCCGCCGCCGCCGCCGCCGGGCGCCTCCGCCAACGCCACCGCGCCGGTCGTCGCAACGGAGACGATCTCCACCTTCACCGGCCGGCCGAATCCGAAGTCGAGGTCGTACACGCGGAACCTCGGCGACCCGGCCACCGTCAGCATCAGCCCCGACGATATCGCCTCCACCATCCGCTCCATCCACCCCTCCCAGTACGCCGGCTCGCAGCGCATCGCCTCGTCCACGCCGGCGCCGACGGCGGAGCACGCGGCGATGAGGCCGCCGGCGACCTCCTCCCTGGGCGCCGCCGCGAAGCACGGGCCGACGCAGTTGCCGAGGTACTTGTCCGGGACGGGAGGGTCCAGCCGCGCCCGGTGGTCGACGGGGATGAGGCAGTGGGCACGGCCGCCGCCGGTGCCGGCCTTGGCTCGGCAGTAGCAGTGCCAGATGAAGCCCAGCGCCGCCACCGTCGACGTGCAGCGCGGCGGCGGAGTCCCACGGCGCGCCGCCTCGCCGGTGACCGTGTCCTTGACGCTCTGCAGGTGCTCCTTGGACAGCCTGAACGTCGTGAAGAGCCGGGTGGTCTCGCCGCCGCCGCCACCGTCGGGTGGAATATTTAGCGGTGTCGACGTGAGGGCGTCGTAGAGGTCGCCGCGGTGGCGGATGCAGGTGCGGTCGATGACCGGCGGCTCCGGGTCGCCTCCGCCGCAGGATGCCTTGGCCCAGGCGTGGAGGAAGTGCGTCGAGCCGGCGCCGTCGCAGGCGGCGTGGTGGATGGTGACGCCGAGGGCGACGCCGCGGCGCAGCACGGTGGCCTGCACGGCGAGCACGGCGCCGCCCTCCGGCAGCGGCGGCGCGAGGGAGGCCAACGCGGCGGCCTCCCTCGGCGCGTCCGTGGCCAGCTCGTCGACGTCGAGGTGGCCGCACTCGGCGACGATGAAGGAGACGCCGTCGCCGGGGCGGTAGAGGAGCTCGTGGCAGTTGGGCGCGCCCACGCCCGGCCTGGGGCGGAGGCGTCCGGCGAGCGGGAAGAAGACGGCGAGCACCTGGGACAGGGAGCGGGTGAGCCTGGAGACGAGGACGTCGCCGTCGCCGTCGCCGTCGCCGTCGACGCGGTAGAAGAGGACGCGCTCGACGGGGGGCATGTTCAGCCACAAGACGTCCAGGTAGGTGAGCGGGATGGAGCGCTCGGCGGCGGCGGCCGGCGCCGGCGAGGGCGCGACGCGAGAGGTGCGGAGGACGCGAGCCATCATCGGTGGATGAGGTCTTGGATGCACATCGGCGGTGTACGTGGCGCGCGGCCACTATATACAAGCAGGCGCGTGCTGCTTTAGTGACGTCATCGGTGACGGTGGCATGCAGATAGTTTGGGAATTGGAAGAATTATATGGGAAGCCTTGAACCTTTCATGATTCATCTTTCTAGTTTCTAGGGGCATCCAAGACCGGCGTTTCACTATCTGATTTGTCAATAATTTCACTAGCTAAGTAATACGAGTACCTAGTGTTAGCCTAGACGCTAATCAGCAGTAGGACGGGTACCCAGTAGCTAAAGAGTAGACTAGCGACCAATCGGTGACTAGTCGGACTAGTCGGATAACTAGACAAGTAGTGTAGTAGGACGTGTTATTGCAGACCAGCGACTAATCGGCGACTAGGCGGCCTAGTCGGCCGACTAGGCGAACAATGCGAGTACCTGTACTAATTTACTACCTGACTAGCAAAAATGTCCGTGCGTTGCAATGGTTCTATAAAGAGGATATAACAAAACCTTCAATCATCATCCTTGAACTCCCTAATTAACCAACCAATGCACACAACCATCAGATATCTAATTTGATCAAGATACATCTACTTCTAATTGGAACATTACTTAGCAAAAATCATGGCAGCATGAAAGGAAACTATATTTTTATTGTTCCTTTAATTTAGTGTATTATGCTATTTCAGCCTCGCACTTGACATCGGCTTTTTTTTTAATTATCGTCGCGACGTTTAGTACGTTATTTTATAAAATTATGTGCCTTACGATTCAAATAAACATAACCTTTTCGGTGTGGAGCTCTTATTACATTTTTAGCTTTTTCCGAAAATAACTTACAGTTCAGAGTAGTTTTTTTGCGTGGTTCATTGCTAACCATTGTCCATAAAATCTCTTGTTCCTATTGTAAATTCAGTGGCATTAAGACAAAGGATCAGTTCGAAGGGCGTGTGTTCATGTAAAGTGAGACCACAGACACCGCGTTGCTTTGCAGCATGCTCTCAGCACCAATGGTGCTGTGTTGATGGGCTGGCTGAGGTTATGCAGCCGCAGCAGCGGCCGCTTTGGTCCAAAAGTTTGGATCATCAGTGGAGAAACACTGGTATATATATTCTGCCAAAAACATCAGCACTTGCTTCCATTTGAGATGGACTGCCATAAAGATTTTTGCTTCAAGCACCTCAACTTTTCCCCGTCACTGTTTGGCCGGGTGCTGTTCCATTTCCTTCCCGGTGGTTGGTTTGGTTTGGTTTGGTAAAGGCAGAAACTTTTGCTGTTTGCAAGCAGTGAGCCTCCAGGCCCCAGCAGTCAGGGAGCCCACATCAGAAAGGTGAACAAAGAAATTGCCAGAGGTAGGGCACATCCATGATCCAGCACACTGATGCAATCATTACAACAAAATATCTGGCCCCATGCTAATGAGTGCTGTAGCCATACATTAGCCTGTGATCAACAAATAACAGTGATCATGGATCGTCAGATCACAGTCACATGCAATATTCTCAGCAATGTAAAGCCAGAACTAGGGGTGAAAACGGGTAGGATACGGGTCGGGTAGGGGTCCTTCCGTACCCTACCCTATTAATTTTTCTCGGGTACCGGTACGGGTACGGGTAGTTAAAAACCGGGTAGGGTACGGGTACGGGTAACGGGTATTAACGGACGGGTAGAAAACGGCTTTCGGGTATTATACGAACGGGTATGATACGAACAACGGGTACTTAGCGGACAATATATATGCGAATTACCGAATCAATAACATGTGATAGAAAATTTCATCCTACCTAAAATCATTGTCTTCACAAAGGGTTTAGGTAGCTACATTCCTAGAACCTGAATATATTGCTGACCTGACCAGTGACCTGAAAATTTCACAATGCTTCTTGGAATATATTCAGCATCAGGGCGTAACATAGTTCCAGAGAAGCATGGTTCTGCTTGTTTTTCTGCTACAGGTAAACAGCTAGCTAGCTATAAAACATATTCAGGTACCAAAAGGACAGTGATTTATGAGCAAATCTGTAACCTTAATTTATGCATAAATGTGTGCAAGCACAGGTGACAAAGTGAGGGGAAAGGCTAACACCAACAATCACCCAAGAGCCTTCATGTAAATCTTGGTAAGACTGAGGAGGAGGCGACGGCGCTGGACTGAGGAGGGGGCGGCGGCGTTGGACCGAGTCGGCGGCGGCGCGGGACTGAGGAGGGGGCGGCGGCGCTGCCCCGAGGTGGGGGCTGCGGCGCTCCGGCGCGAGAACGAGGAGAGGGCGGCGGCGTTGGCCCGATTCGGCGGCGGCGCGGGACTGAGGAGGGGGCGGCGGCGCTGGCCCGTGTCAGCGCCGGCGCGAGAACGAGGAGAGGGCGGCGGCGTTGGCCCGATTCGGCGGTGTCGCGGGACCGACGACGGGGCGCGGCGCGGGTCCGAGTCGGCGCCGGCGCGGGACCGAGGAGGGGGCGGTGGCGCTGGACCGAGGGGCGAGGAGGAGACGGCGGCGTCACACTAGGGTTGGCCGCCGTGGGACTATGGGAGCTTGAGAGAGAGGTGAGTGAGAGAGATAGGCAGACAGGAGCTGGGCCTGGGCGCCTGGGCCGGACTGGGCTGTCTGTTGCGGAGTGCCGACTGCCGGACTGGGTTGTGTAAATCGGGTACCCGAAATTACAAAATAATC
Source organism: Raddia distichophylla (assembly GCA_005191435.1). Lineage (NCBI taxonomy): Eukaryota > Viridiplantae > Streptophyta > Magnoliopsida > Poales > Poaceae > Raddia > Raddia distichophylla. Next base: position 927,893 of record SPJY01002222.1, on the reverse strand, counting down.
GGGTACCCGTACCCGACCCGAAATTACGGGTATTTGACCGGGTACGGCTATTTCTATACCCGATCCGTACCTGAGAATATTGTTTTCGGGTATTACCCGAACCCGTACCCGAAAAAAAATACCCGACCCGTACCCGATTTTTCCGGGTAAATTATTCTTCCGAACGGATACGGGTCGGGTATTACTCGACCCGTTTACACCCCTAGCCAGAACTGCACTGTACAGAGATTCCGGCATATTTGAGTATGATGTATGAACCTTCAGGCTAATAACCATGCCAACTCACATAACACGGCAGCACACCAAAACACCGAAAAGGCGGCGAGCACCTGGGATAGGGAGCGGGTGAGCCTGGAGACAAGGACGTCGCCGTCGCCGTCGCCGTCGAGGCGGTAGAAGAGGACGCGCTCGACGGGGGGCATGTTCAGCCACAAGACGTCCAGGTAGGTGAGCGGGATGGAGCGCTCGGCGGCGGCGGCCGGCGCCGGCGAGGGCGCGACGCGAGAGGTGCGGAGGACGCGAGCCATCATCGGTGGATGAGGTCTTGGATGCACATCGGCGGCGTACGTGGCGCGCGGCCACTATATACAAGCAGGCACGTGCTGCTTTAGTGACGTCATCGATGACGGTGGCATGCAGATGATTTGGGAATTGGGAGAATTCTTTGGGAAGCCTTGAACCTTTCATCCAAGACCGGTGATTTGTCAAAAGATGATGCTAATTAATACGAGTACCTGCACTAATTTACTAGTACCTGACAATTCTTTGGGAAGCCTTTGAACCTTTCATCTTTCACTAGCTGATTTGTCAAAAGATGATAAAGCGGACCAGTAGTACCCCCGGGAGGGTTAGTGTTTCTTTTTCAACACTGACACGGTACTTGAAATACAATTTTGATCATCGATTACAAGTAAATATAAAGCTCATAAGAATATGATATTATGAAAATATTTTTTTGGATTAAGTGCCAATTTGATCCCTCAACTGTTGCGTTTGTGCTAAATTGGTCCCTCATGTGTAATACCAGTTTTGTCCGCATGGGCTGTCACGTCGGTAAAACCATCCTCAAAACCGGTCAAGGGAACAAAACGACACTCCTCGAAAACCACAGGGACCAAACAAGCTGGTATTGCACTCGAGGGATCAATTTGGCTCAAACGTAATAGTTGAGGGACCAAAGTGGAACAGACCGGTATTCCTCCGTACTCCCTATATGGTAGCTTTCCATAATAGTATATTTTTTCATTCTCCCTATTTTTAAGGAAAATCTCCCTTGTATTTCTTCTCTTGATTGTAGGTCGAACAGTGAAGTTGTTTTTATAAGACATCTTTATGGTAGCTGTTCCATAGTAATCTCTTGTTTTTTTCCTCATTTCCGTGGTTTTCCCTATATTCATATATATGTGATGTTTGGTATACATGCAAAAGTCAAAATTTTAAAACTTAATTATTATCTTCTAAATACTCCACTATTTAGGTTAGGAGTGCCGCCGGTCTTCTATGTTGCCGTCGTCGTCAGCAGCTCCATGGATTGCCTGTTGTGTGCCTGCTTGGTTTTGCATCTGTTTTGTGGTATAATTAATTTCGGAATAGATATATTGCCTATATTTCCAACAATATGTATTTGTGATAATGGAAAACATTCATTTGGACCATTATTGTATTATTACAAGTACTTGCGCTAAATCTGCAACAAATCGTGTGTTTTATGCTGCAGGCTGATATCGACAACAGTGGTATCATAGACTACGAAGAATTCATAGCTGCTACTCTACACTTCAACAAAGTTGAAAGGAAAGATCATCTGTTTGCCGCCTTCCAATGCTTCGACAAAGATGGCAGCGGGTACATCACAGCTGATGAACTCCAGTAGGCCTGCGACGAATTCGGCATCGAGGACATTCGGCTTGAAGACATGATAGGCGAAGTAGATCAGGACAATGTAAGATCGCCAAATGATCAATCCTACATTACAGTTTTATTAAGCATGATTATTGTAGCCACTGAAACAAAATTCACCATGTTAAATTTCATGGCATTTTTGCTTATTTGTTGATCATCTGCAGGATGGGCGCATAGATTACAACAAGTTTGTCACAATGATGCAGAAGACGTGTCCAGGGTTTGGGAAAGGAAGTCCTCAATACAATAGCATCGGTTTTAGGGATGCCTTGAAGGCGCATAGCTAACAATGTTGTACTGTTGTATTGTATATCTGTATACCCCATCTTACTCGGTGAAATTGTGTTGTAATTGTAAAGGGAACATGTGTTAAGATCAATCCATAGGAGCTCTATCAACTGCATATTTGAAGCATGCGTTCTGATAAATTTATGTTTACTTAAGGCTCGGTCATGTAGCAACATCTGCTGGTGAACCGCCTAAAACGAAACTAGTGTTCTTCATGAAATTCCGTAATGCGTAAGAAGTGCAAGAAAGAATGTATTTGTGCGTGCTAAATAGATATTACCTGCCTTACAACAACAAATCTCTCTTCTTGATAAGAATGGAGCTCTGCTTTGGCTTCACAAGAGTAGGTTTTGTTTCAGGAGTAATCATTTACATATCTAGCGAGGATAATTTCAGAGGCAAAAAACTATCTAGGTTTTCTATTTATGTTATATCTGACAAGTGTCCTTTTCCTGTGCACTAGATGGTCAGTCTGGGGCTTCTTCCCTCCATTATTTTTGGACTAGATTAATTTGTTGCTTCCCTTTTGTATGTCGATGCTTCAATTTTTTTTACATGTGCCCTCACTGTATTTCTACCTTCTTTGTGCTTATTTGTGTTGCAAAAACTTTTGATTTTTTTCTTTATCCTAATTACCTGTTGATCGTTTTTGGTAGAACACGTGCTATTTGTGGGAGCCCGAGCGTCATCGGCGTGCGTTCCTTTCAACCCTTGAATAAGAAAATTAGTTTAGAATGGATTAGGTTCTAGACCAATTTTGTTGTTTGTTTCAGTTGTCGTTTCTTTCTCTCGATGATTCTGGGGACATTATGACTCGTGGTATTTAATAGTGTGTTTACATATTTTGGAGGTGCACTATATTTTGGAACAAAAGAATGACACGCTTCTTACTTTTTTGTTCACTTTGACCACGGTTAGTTTTCTATTTTTTGAATAAAGGCTACGTGTGCCTAGGGGTGAAAACGGGACGGGTACCCGAGTCGGGTATCGGATACGGGTAGCAAAAAAACCCGTTTTTTCGGATACGGATACGGGTAATTTTAAACTCGGGACGGATACGGGTAGTACCCGGATACTATACCCTCGGATACGGGACGGATACGGAGTCACTAGTACCCGATAATTACCCGGGACCCTCGGGCGGATACGGGTACCCGACAGTCGGGTACCCGGGTATATCCGGCTCGGCCTGCCTAGCCTTGGCCCAGTGGCCCACAGTGGCCCAACCCAACATGGCAACATTGGTAGAATGGACTTTGGTACTAGCTGTCTCGCGTCGGCCTCTTTCCAGGTCCAGGGTTATTAGGGTTCCCCGAGTCCGACTGGCCGTCGGCCGACTCCCAGTGACCGTGAGGGTGGCGCCGTCCGCGCCGCCCGCCCGCCTCCCAGGTCGGCGACCGCCGCCCGCCGCCCCGCGCCCCCATGCGCTCCCCGAAGGCTCCTCGCCAGCGACGCCAGGCACCGCCCGCCGCCCCCTGCCCCCAGGCGCTCCCCGAACTCCCAAAGGAGCGCCGCAGCCGCCGCTCCTCGCCAGGCGCCGCCGGTCGCACCGCCCAGGCTCTCCCGCCCTTCGTCGCGCCGCCGGCTCCTGTACAGGAGCTCCCTGCTCCACGAAGGAGCGCCGCCGGGCGCCCGGGCCCCGTGGGTGGCGTCGTGCCTCGCCAGGCGCCGCCGGGCGCGCCGCCGGCCCTCGCCCAACGCCGCGCCACCGCCCCTCCCTAGGCGCCGCCCGGCCGCACCGCCGCCCCCGGGCCAGCCTAAGCCCTATTGCCCTAAGGTAACACAGTGATTTTTGTTTGATTTCTGTATAGATGGCTATACGATTGACTACGTATAGATGGCTCAAGTGATTTCTGTTTAATTTTGATTTTGATTTCTGTTTGATTTTGATTGGCAGCGCCATGGATATGGATGACATTGCTGAGATTTTTGTTTTGAACTATATGTTAATTTGTTGAACTATATTTAGCTATGTTGCATGAATGGAGCTATGTTGCATGTTTGGATTGTATAAGAGTTGAGTAATTAACGGACTATCCGACAAGTATCCGGTATCCGTATGTATCCGTTCGAATAATATCCGATATTCGTTTTCTACCCGCCCGAATATTACCCGATCCCGTCCTGTATCCGTTCCGATTTTCAACTATCCGAACCCGATCCCGAATCCGAGTCAATTGCGTTAGGGTAGGATACGGGATGACCTACTATCCGTCCGTATCCGTCCTGTTTTCACCCCTACGTGTGCCTTCCTTATTTTGTTCGGCATGTATCTATGACTATCATCAAGTTTTTTTTTCTTACTGTAAGAGGCCATGCCATTTCTTCCTTCAGAGCCTACAGTAGTATAATGCACCATTTTTCATTCCATTTTGTTCATTGATTCATTTGTCCTATTTTGCTTTCTTACTTATCCAACTTGTCATCTGCCTTAAAAGGTGGATTCAAAATGGCCATGCAAGCCGAAGAACTTTATTCACATACATGGGGAAAGACAGCTTTTGTTGATGTGATTTGAGTATTTTGGTATTCTTTTATGGATCAGGATGCCAAGTGCAGGAGTGAGAGTTCCTGTTGGCTGTGCCCTATTTATTTCTATTTCTACAGGATGCCATGTGCAGGAGTGAGAGTTCCTGTTGGCTGTGCATGTATTCATGAGATGATAATGTGCATGTATTTGCTTATGTGCACTGTCTATACATGTCAAGTTGCTTTCTGATTTTGTGGTCATGAATTAAGCTACCGTCGCTCTCTCATGTGTTTGGTTCAGTTTTTTTTGCTTATGTATGTCAGTCACTTAAACCATTCTGAATGAATACCACTTGCTTTAATATTTGTTGTAGATAGGTTTCACCGGAGGTTACAGAAAAATGTGTTCTGAATTTCCTCTGGACAACTATGTCTACGTTGGGGTATACGGCTAATACAATAGAACAGAGTTATTTTATGATTGATCGTTTATCGAAAAGATTAAAACAACTATTGCCTTGCCTGATATGGACACTTTTTAGTGCTATGATGTGCTATCAAAATTACACGGGTCTTCATCCACGCGCGCGTGAGTTCCGCTAGTTTTTTTTTGTTACATAACACGTATGAACGACAGACCGCTGCTCAAGTGCTCACGGCCAATCTTTAAGCGTGACACGGGGAAATTGGCTTATTTTCAGTGTTGATTGATATTACGGGTAGGGTATTGAAAAACATTGATTAATATTTCCGCGCAATCAGTTTTAAGTTAAACTTCATCAAAATTTTAGCGTTATCACAAATTTTGTTTGGAATTATTCCGGTGATCAAATTAATTACGGGTAGGGTATTGTAAAAGAACATCGATTACTATTTCCGTGCAATCAGTTTTAAGTAACTTGATGGAAATTTTAGTGTTATCGGAAGTTTTGTTTGGAATGATTTCGGTGATCACATTGGTGCCCACATGGATTTTTTGGTGTTCTTTTTAAAACACATTTGACTGTTTTCTTTGCCTTTGGTATTTTTAAAATCTTTCTTTTTCTTCTCTCTCCCTCTGACTTGCACGAACATCTCCTTGTGCTAACCCAGCCACCATTGGCAATCTGTATCCTTTGCCGTTAGGCACTACCATGTGGGACAGGGCCCACATGGTAGTGACCATAACTGCACGAGCGCAGGTGTAACTGCAATGGTAGATGATCTCGGTTGCACCACTGGTGACTGTCGCCTCTCGACCGCGCCTCGCTGGCGCCCAAGCCTCGTACGACCCACCCCAATCGACCGAGCCTCGACATGCCCTTGCAATGTTGCCTTGACTCCACTGCGTCCCTCTACACCGTCCCAGCACAACCATGGTAGTATGGGGCTATGGGCGGACAGGCATGGTGGTCATGATTGTCGGCATCATAGTCAGTGTATAGAGAGTATGGCAACGATCTGACGTAGCGAACCATCCCAAAAAAGCTAAGTTAGGTTAAAAGTGTAATTGATCCATGGTAAATACTACTACCAATCTTGGAGCTTGCTCACATCCAAGGTTTTAATTAATCCGCTGTAACTCTGTAATAGCACTGCTATAACTGTTTTATACGTAAAATGCTACGCTAAGGATTAGAATCCCGCAAACGCAGCTATGCCCGCTATAACCGCTAAATTAACCGCTATTTCCACTATTCGTATAACCTCTATAGCACCGCTATGCTACTTTTTAAAATTCCCTTTAAAAATCCAATTATCAGTTTTATGTTCAGTTATGTTATATCTCATTCCTTTATCATCCAACCTTATAAGATAATACCATTAATATATAACTAAGAAATGAACACTTAGTCAAGTTTTTCTATAATGAATTTGTAGAAGAACAAATCGCGCTAACTCATTATACACATTAATTATGGTCACATGCACACACTAGACTGCAAGTGTTCTGAAAGTAACATATACATTTCTTTTTTAAATGGATGTGATTAATATTATACAAATATTTTGTTTTATATGGTCTTATTGTTAAAATACTGTATAGGGTAACTTCCGTAATAGTTTTTATAGTTTTTTCAGGTCTCGTCTCGAAACCCCGAAAAATCTATGTCCGACGCATGAAAAGGTTCATGAAGTGGACTGTGAGAAGTGTGCTATTGCTGAGGTGAGAACATTCTTCACCGGGGGTATGATGGTGCACATGTCGCAAATTAAGGGAAACATCCTTGTACGTGTGGATCTTCCAACTTCCAAGCGCAGTGGCGGAGCCAGACCAACTGAGGAGCCTGGGCCCAGGGTGGCTGGGCCTTGGCTCCGCCCAATTGGGCCGGGCCACTTGCCACAAATATGCTGAAAAATGAGCTGGGCCTTAAGGAATAAATGCCTTGCTATTGGGCTGGAGCCCGGGCCTGGGCCCAGGGTGGCCGGGCGGTGACTCCGCCACTGCCCAAGCGTATGTTTGCCATTTTTATTATTTGAAATAGTTTTTAAAATTATTCATTGATTTTATATAATGAAAAAGACTATATTACAACCTGAACTATGTCTATATACCCCATAAACTATGAAACTAGGTATTCTACCCCACGAAAATGAAAAAAAGTTGTAAATAACCCCTTGTGAGCGTTTTTTAGGGTAGTTTCGCCATTTTGCCATCCATGTGGACATATTTTCCACCGTAGCATCACAAGTGGCATCACATGTTATAAGAACAAAGCGCCAAATCACCGAGCCCACATGCCACGCCTTTTATACTCCTCTCTCCTTCTACCTCGCTACTCTCTCCTCCTAGATCATCAAGGCCTTCTCCATATCTTCTTGCCGCACACCACGTGCTCCCCGTGGCCAACTTGCCGCCTCCCACGCACCCGCCCAGAGAGCTCGTCGTGCGCCGCCGCCCGCTGTCATCTATCTGCATGTCAACACCGCACCCAAATCTACTGCGGACTCATTTAAATGTTCCAGCTAATTCTCTATTTCCTTGAAAAGGGTGCTAAACCTACAAAAATTGTTTATGCTATTTTACAGTAGGTAGAATTCTTTTAAAAAAAGAAGGAATTTTGAGTAAATTGAAGAACTAAATGAATAAAAAGGTAGGAGATGATCGCTAGTATCCCCGTTGAACTAAATACAACTTGTCTCTTTCTTAGTCCTATTTTTGGACGTCGCCGCTTCACTGCGTGCCAGCCACATTGTCGGCCACCTTCGCCCATCGCCTTGCCTCCCGTCTCCGCGGCTAAATCTGCCATGCCCGTGCACGCCACCGTCCTCTCCCCGTGCGAAGTCGAGGTAGGACCCCAGATCATCACAGTCTCCACTCGCGGTGTCGGGCGGGTTGGCCTCCACCTCGCCATCCTTCACTTCCACGCCAAGCCGAGCCAGAGCGCCCCGTCGTTGACAATTTTCTATCCGCTACTTCTTTCTCTGCCAGATCCCATGTGCTACCGCCGCCTAGACGCGGCGCCACTGGCCATCGTTTCTTCCTCCACGCAGCTGCCTACCCGTTGTCTATAGTGCAGTAAAGGCAACAATGAGCTAATTTTTTGCGGGCCTACCAACTGTTGGCTATGAACTAAAGAGGTGCCAAATCACAAAGACATTTGTTTTATTGGTAAGATAAGCAAAGGTCGTGAACTAAACACACCCTGAGTAAGAGAAAGAATTGTGTGAAGTGTTTGAAGCTAAAATACAAGATTAGGTAAACACATAAGCGAACAATAATCCCATTTCTCGTAGAGCTATTTGAGCATCCTTTCCATTACAACTGTCGGTTCATTAAAATAGTACCACTAGTCATTCAATGTTTGCCTTGCGGTGTTACAGTGAAACGCTACACTACGCTAAACTGAAATGTACAAGGTCATAGATAGCTATATAAATAAGGCCGTATTTGTTTCAGCTTTTATCTAGCTTCCGGTCCTTAGAATCTAGAAACCTAAACAAACAGCTAGCTTTTGCAACCCCTTCCAAGAAACGAAAAGCATCCAAAAGCCCAAATTATACTCAGACCTGAGAAACAAGTTCTAAGTGGCTTTTCTAGCTTTTACGGGTTCGTAAAAGGGAAAATTCGACATATGCCATTACAAAGTGACGGGTTCTGAAATTTGCTATTACAAAACGACTAATTGGGCTAATGCTATTATAAAGTTGCGATTCTTTGATATATGCCATTACAAAGAAATTTAGATCCGATTATCCCTAATCCTCCTTCGAATCCGTCTTTTCCTCCTTAATCTATCTTCTTCCTTCCTAATCCTTCTTCTTCCCGTCTTCGGTGATCCCACACCGCCGGGCGGCGTAGGAACTCGTCAAAGCGGAGGAGGCGGCGCGGGGAGGAGCCGACAGTGGCGAAGCCGAGGCAGAGCGGGGAAGAGGCCGTGCGGGGAGGAGCAGGTGGAGGGGAAGCCGAGGCGGCGCGGGGAGGAGGCAGTGCGCAGAGGGGGCGACGCGGGAAGGAGCCGATGGCGGGGAAGCCTTGGCGGAGCGGAGGAGATGGCGTAGGGAGGGGGTAGAGGCGGTTGCGGCGCCGGGGAGAAGGGGGCGGCGGGGAGGAGACCCAAGGAAGGAAAGGGAAGAAGGATTAGGGAGGAAGGAGAAGGATTAGGGTAAGATTAGGTCTTAACAACGCCATAATGGTATATTATGGAGAAACACCATTTTGTAATGGCATGTAGCTGATTTTCGGTTAAGTAATAACATATCTCATATCCGACTACTTTATAATGGCATATATCAAGTTTTTTCTTAGTAAAAAGATGGTATCCCTGTATTTGTAATTATTTATTACTTACAAATTATTACTTACAAATGCCATCCATTATACAGCTCTCCTCCCCGTCGCCGGTCGCCCCTTCCCATCTGGAAAAAGAAAGACGCCCCCACGCCCATCTGGTCTCCTCCCCCGCCGTCCGCCGCCCCTCCCCTCGTGCACTCCTGCTCGCCTCCCCCGCCGTCCCTCCCCATCTGGTCTCCTCCCCCGCCGCCCCTCTACTCCAGGTTGCCTCCCCCGCCGCCCCTCCCCATCTGGTCTCCTCCCTGGATCCCACCCTCGGGCCATCATCCTCCACGGCTCTCCCCCTCGGATTCTCCTAGAAGATGGACGCTGGACGGCGGCGGCGAGCCCGTGGCACCAGATCGAGCTCCCCTCCGCGGGCTGGTCGCTGAAGGGGTTGCGCCGCCCGACGCCGTGGCCACCAACCGCGCCCCCCAGCCCTCTGCGTCTCCGCCATCGCGGTCGTGGAGGACAAGGTCTTCCTGATACATCCCCACACCATTTGCTTCCTGTGAGTTTGTTTCTGTGATGCATTGGTTCTAACGTGGATTGGTAATCATACGGTGCTTCTGGTCCTGGTCGTTGATTGGTGAATGATCGAATTCCTTTCAGTTTATTTATAATTGATCGCTGCAATTTGGCCCATTTGGGTCGCATAATTAATGCTGATTGCGGTAGTATCCATTTATGTAGTGTAAACCTGACAATAGGAACGCTTTACATTTGATTACTGTCGTGGAACCTGTAGTTGAATTTGTTATAATATCTGGATTTTCATTGTTTGATAATTGCATATGCAAAGATGAGGGCCTCATATTATACCTGCTTATGTTCGAGTTCAGGATTTATCAAAAGCATCCTAATGCTGGTGTACATCAAAGAGAACTGGTGTTCATGGATGTGTGTTGGGAGATGCATTATTTTAATTTTTGATATCACATACAAATTAAAACTAACATGTGTGTGTGTGTGTATAAACAAAAAACAAATAAACAAAGTATAATGGGTCAAGGGTATTCTAGACATTACACATAAACACAGCTCAAAAGCTGATAGCCAAAACACCCCGAAGCTTGGTTGCCAAACAGGTCCAGCTTTTGCAAATGTAGCTTCTTTAAAAGCTAACTTCTCAGGGTCAAAAGGTATAAACAACTTTTAGAGAAGCTACGGCTCAAACAAACAGGGCCTAAGTTACAGTGGAGCACTGGGAGTGCCCTTAGAACGAGGTTCAAGAGATTTTTTAACGGTAGAGATATATGGAATTTTCCCACCCAAAGTTCGGTACTGATTCCAACTGAAGTCCAGCCCTACCCAGCCTACCGGCAAGATCTAGCTACACGTAAATAAGAAATTCCCCTCCCCTCTCCTCCCTTCGGCCTCCCCACGATTAGTCGCTACGCCCTGCTTTGCTCCCCTCCCCGCCACCACCTCCCTCGCCCGTGACCACATCAAGTCGGCGTTGAGCCGCCGCCGCTCCCCTCCGGCAACCGCTGCCCCCGCCTACTCCTGCGGATCCCCATCTACAGTGCCAAGGCAACACCTCCACTCTGGTTCTCTCCCTTCCAGCCTCGGCTCACTCGCTCTCTCACTTTTTTTGTTTTCTTTTCCATATTCGAGTTCAGATTTGATCCAAATTCTGTTTTTTTTTGAAAAAACATCAAACGCGTCAAAAAACATTAGCAGTTTTTTTAATTCCCCTATTTTGAATTTGAAACCCTAAATCGTTCGATAGTGCGTGGACATCCATGGGAGCTCGGGCAGCTTGCCTCCCCTGTCCGGGCTGTGGATTCGCCACTGCAAAGTTAGCTTCTTTTGATTTGAGCTGATTGGGAAAGTCTCTTTAGTGAACACCATCATTTGATTCTGAGTTGTTAGGTTATCATAAGCTGTAATTAATTTGTTATCGATAATGCTGGCGAATTTATATAGATAATGCTTAAGAATTATATATGAATACCCCACATCAAAAATGGTTTTTTTTGTGACTTTTAGCTGGGCTTTGGGCGAAGTAATTCCTGAAAAGCTTCTGCGGTGATATTCATGTGCTGATCTCAAAACTCACCTACAGCATTATTTGATCTACTTTCAGGTTTACTGAGGATAACTGAAATAACTGCTAGTACTGCCACGACCTGTATGATGTTTTTCATCTGTTTGACTTGACAATCTTCGGCAGAAATTAGAAATATGGTTTTCTTTTAAGGGATGGAGTTCAAACCATCGGCCAGCACATTGTGGTCTCTGCATGTTGTGTAATCTAAGCAAACCGGAGTTCTGACAACACAATAGTGCACATGCTCATAAGCAATATGAATAGCACTGATGTTATTGACTTGAGTTCGGATAGTGATGGTGACTTTGAATCTGACGATCCAGTTGGTGCTTTTGACGAGCAGCCACCTTATACAAATGCAACATCCTCTCAGAATGGTGGAGGGCAGATAATCAGGCTACATGACGACGATGATTGGTCGAGGATCATTCCTGCTTCATCCTCTTCTAGAGCTGTTGAAAATAGTAATGGTCAATACAGGTCTCTACCACTTTCAATTACAAATGGCAGACACATTGAGAGTGCTCGCAATACATTAAGTTCTGGGGACAGGACTTATCCACGTTCAAGTTCTTTTATGGGCTCACCACCCAATTCTGGTAGACCGGCTCCTTCGAACAGAAGCGATAGTGTAGAGAAGAAGCACAACAGTTCTGCAGTAGATGCATATGACAATAGCAAAAGGTTTCTACCATTGTCTTTTTCAAATGGCAGCACAACAAAATCCACACATCCAAATGTTGCAAGTGAGACCCGCAGAGTCCCAGCATCTTTTACCAACGGAAATTCAAGATCGAGTGAAAACAAGATAGGGAAAAATATTGCTAACGAAATTGTGCAACCTTCATCTTCAAGGCTGCCAAGCCGAAATTCATTTGTGGGTAACACCCAGAAGGTTATAACAGAGAACAAAAATGGTGTGTATTGCTAACCTTGAATGATTTTAGTTCAGTCATAGATATTTGAAACTGCTGCAGGTTTTATGTAGACTAATATTTCCCCTCTTCAAAATTTGGTAGATAATGTCTATGTACACGGGGGCCTCAGCTCACATAGGGTAATGCCCCCATCTTTTGGAGGCAATACTGCTAATAACAGTGAATTTGTGAATAGCATTGATATGCAAGGTCGTCCTAACATCGAAAATAGGCTTGTGGATGGTGATGAGAGAGCAGTATTTCAAGCCCTGCAGGTATCATCTTCTGTCCATTAAGACATACATGTAGTTTCCTGCACAGCTAATAATGTATGCCAGACTTATTAACTCTTCTCTTTGATTTGTGAATTGTGCTGCTGACTCATGTATTAGACTGTTGGCAATCTCTATGGTTTATGCACTGTATATATTATCCCAGTTCGTCAAAACCCAAAATTCAAAAGAATATTCTGTAAATATATGCTATTTGGCAATTGGTAGCACTCGAGAGAACCACACATAGTTACTTTGTGGCAACACAATGACACATGCCATTGTTGTTTACTTGTTTAAAATACTTTATTAAAGAAAAACCACAGACTCTGGACTTTTTGAATTTGCATGATATTGAGCATGCTGGTATGTGTCTTTCATTTAGATTTACTGGTTACTTTCTGTTGCTGCGGTATTGGTTCAATGATATAATGGAGTTGTTGGTGCTTTACACTGTGTTGAGTGAAAATTAGTCCATGGGTTCATTCATCGTGTCTAATTGTCTTATCTCCTGAGTTTCTTATTTCGCTCTTAAAAATGTTCCATGATCTGAGCTCTGCAAATGCAAATTCTCCAAATTTTGCACCAGTTTTGTCCTCGAACAAATCATGTTAATTATACTTCAATGACGGAAGATCAAAGTTCTGTAAAGACGATGCTATATATTTATTGTTTTTTAGAATATACTCTATAAATATGTCTACCACGTATATAGTGTTTAAACCACTTTTATAGTTACTTCACTGCATTTTAAATGCATGCTGCTTTTGACTTTTAAACAAGGGCTAATGCTTCTATCTAGGATACTTTTTTTGGTAGTAATTGTCTTAGATTTTTAATGTTCCAGGTAAATGTAAATCTGCTTTAGATACTGCCCTTAAATTCGATTCTGCGTGTTGCGTGACAATGCTTTTCATAATCTATTATGCAGAATATTAGTGTGGACAAAAGGGAAGATGATCTGCCTGAGGGTATCCTATCAGTATCTCTGCTTAAGCACCAGGTAAATCATTTTTTTATAGAAACTTTAATTGGTTTCCTATATGCTGAATGTTCCTTACATGCCTTTTTTGCTTCAAAGAAAATGGCATTAGCTTGGATGGTCTCAAAGGAAAATAGCGCACTTTGTGCAGGTGGAATTCTTGCAGATGATCAGGTTATTTCTGATCTCCTTGCATTTTTACAAGTGTGTGTTTCTTGTCATATTGTTGTCCTTAAAGTCAAGCTGTTTTGTTGTAACAGGGTCTTGGCAAGACGGTGTCTACAATTGCCCTTATACAAAAAGAGAGGATTCAGCAGTCTAAATTCATGTCTGTTGATTCAGATCATTTGAAATCTGAACCACTAAACCTTGATGAGGACGATGAGGCAGATATTGTTGTGGACAAGGGGAAACAAGCTATGAATGATGAACCCAAGAAAGATCTAGAAGCTAGTTCATTATCAATAGCAGATGGTACTAGTAGTGTTGAACCAGGTGGTAATCAACATAATACTGTTCCAGAAAGAATGGTTGAAAAAAAAGTTGAGCGCAAGAAGAAGACTAAAACAAGTGCATCATCCACCATGCGGTCCATGACAAGGCCAGCTGCAGGTACTCTAGTAGTGTGCCCAGCTAGTGTTCTTAAACAGTGGGCAAACGAATTGATCGACAAGGTTAGTGAAAGTGCTAAATTGTCAGTTTTGGTCTACCATGGTGGTTCGAGGACCAAAAATCCAAGTGAGCTGGCAAAATATGATGTTGTTGTCACTACATACACAATTGTGGCCAACGAGGTGCCTAAACAGAATGCTGATGATGACACAGATCAGAAGAATGGTGAAGAATCTTCTGCTGGTAATAAGAGAAAAGCACCAGCACAGAGCAAGTCTAAGAAAAGGAAGAAGAAGCTTAAGGATTCAAACTTTGACCTTGACAGTGGCCCAGTTGCAAGGGTGCGATGGTTTAGGGTTGTGCTAGATGAAGCTCAGACAATAAAAAACTTTCGAACTCAAGTGGCTAGAGCCTGTTGTGGACTAAGGGCAAAAAGGAGATGGTGCTTATCTGGAACACCTATACAAAATGCAATTGATGATTTGTACAGCTATTTTCGTTTCTTGAAATATGACCCTTATTCTACATATAGCTCATTCTGTTCAATGATAAAACACCCAATTGCTAGAAATGCAGTTCATGGATATAAGAAGCTTCAAGCTGTGTTGAGGACAGTGCTCCTACGTCGCACAAAAGGTGATAAAAATTTAAAATATATTTTACTGGTCATATATATCTGTAGTTCCATCTATTAGCTATTGCATACAAACCTAGGACATCTCGTCACAATTCACAAACAAATGCAATTTCAACCTCTGTGCTTAGCATTATTCGTTGCTATAGAGATTTGACATGAGTTACATGTGGTTAAAGCATCTTCTGGAGGTCAGCACTCCTTATTTCCATGACTTTCTAACAATTAAATTGATTCACAAGCTGACCAGTAGACAAACAGATTCTGCAACCTTCAATGGAGTAGACAGTGGAATGTTATGCTGTTTTTTTTCCCCCTACTATTCCAGAGCACATTGTATTAACATTGCTTGCCAGTTGCCACTTTACTAGACACTTTCCTTTTTCATTGCTGGTTCCATAAGGTTTTGCATTGTATGACTATGTTGGATCTTTAAGCACTGTAGATGTCGGTTTGTTTAGAATCTCTTTTGCACCTTTGTTATCTCATCTTACCCTTCTTTTCATGTAGAAACTCTGATTGATGGAGAACCAATTATAAAGTTACCGCCAAAGACAATTACTCTTAGTAAAGTAGATTTCACAAAAGAGGAGCGAGCTTACTATTTGACGTTGGAAGAACGCTCCCGGCAACAGTTCAAGGTTAGTTAAATCTTCAGGTTTAACGTGATTTGCATTGTCCATTTTTTGTGGATGGTTTTGGTGTATTACAATGTGTGCTATTTGATCTTCAATCTGGCTTGCTGTTCATTGTATCTTGAACACATCTTTTTTGGAAAAATATTGTCATCATAATCCAGAGTCGTTATTTCACGATGCTTCTGGACCACTTTTACCACCAGCTTGCGTTCCCACCTCTTTGCCTCATAATTGCATTCTAACCTCATTTTTCTATAATACTCTATTGGTACTGTATCATTGTTTTATATGTAAGGATGTAAATTAGATCGTACTCAATAGTATGTTTTGTGAGTGGTAGATTCCTCAATAGTATGTTTTGTGAGTGGTAGATTCTCTTTAATCAACAGTAATCAAACATTTTACCCCATTTTGGAAACCAGAAATATTGTAAGTGAAATTTCTATAATACTGTATTGGTACCGTATCATTGTTTTATATCTAAGGATGTAAATTAGATAGTGCTCATAGCATGTTGTCAGAGGTAGATTCTCTTTAATCAACAGTAATCAAACATTTTACCCCATTTTGGAAACAAGAAATATTGTAAGTGAACATTCTACATGCTGATATGTTGTCGGTCCATTTCAGGCATATGCTGCTGCTGGAACACTCAAACAAAACTATGCCAACATCCTTTTATTGTTATTACGTCTTAGGCAGGCATGTGATCATCCTATTCTCGTGAAGGGGCATCAATCAGAATATAAAGGTGATGGATCCATAGAAATGGCAAAGCAACTTCCTAAGGAAATGGTAATAAATTTGCTTGCGAGGCTGGAAAATCAAGCGCTTTGTGCTGTATGCAGTGTAAGTAATTAAATCTCTTGCCACCATTTTGTAGTCTCTCTTATGTGAGAGTAATTGTGCAAACTCTTATGTGAACCATTTGATGAGAGTTACTTTAGTTAGCTTCTTTGGGTCTTGGGAGTTGTGTAACCTCATAAAGGCTTACCCCAACATATTAGAAAGTTATCAACCCCCATGTGTGTATGAATCTAGTTCATCAAAACCTCACCTAACCAGCCATCTGGAATTTTTTAATGATTGGACTTCTCAAGCACAGGTTTACAGTAGATATGGTCCCTTCTCTTATTTCATGTTTTAGGATAAAACACTCTGATATTAAGGAGTATGAAGGGATGGGAACCAATAATAAGAATGGTTGATAGCTAAGCACCTAACTTAGGGTAGCCTAGTACTGTAGCAAATAAAATAGAAGAGAGGCAAATGTAAATGAATAGTGAAAGGGAGGTGTGAAGACTGGCTGAATAGTGTCTGGGCTAACCTAAGTTAGGAGCCACATTGGAGATGGCCAGATGTAAAACCATACTGGGCCTTGCACAACTTGGGGGAATGGGAGTCATGGATCCAGGGATAAAATGTTGTGCCTTGCTGGGCACCTGTGTCTTATTTGTTCGCTATTGCCAGGATCTTTTCTTTATTTTGAATGCTTGTTTGTGAACAATGTTATCACTAGTTTATTAAAGTTTTTAAAGAAACTTTTTCTGTTGCACTTTAAAAGTGCTTTGCACTTATTTTAATACTGCAATCTTGTAAACCATGCTTTTTAGGACCCTCCTGAGGATGCTGTTGTCACGATGTGTGGCCATGTTTTCTGCTATCAATGTATATATGAACGGATAACCACTGATGAGAATATGTGTCCTTCCCCTAGTTGTGGAAACACATTAAGTAGTGATTCAGTATTTTCATCAGGAGTACTGAAGATTTGCAGCTCTGGCAATTCTGGTACCTGTGCAACAGCAAGTTCATCATCAGATGTCGAGTCATCTTTAATCAGTCAAAGTAGTTATATCTCCGCAAAGATACAAGCGGCCATCAACATACTGAATTCGATCATTAACATGGATGCCCTTACCGACAGTGATATTATTGAATTGAATCCAAGCCGACCAGCCCCGGTGAAAGCGATTGTCTTCTCCCAATGGACTGGCATGCTTGATTTGCTGGAGCTTTCACTGAACAGCAACCTTATACAGTACAGGAGACTAGATGGAACAATGTCCCTCAATTCAAGAGATAAATCGGTCAAGGATTTTAACACTGACCCAGAGGTCCTTTTGTTCTGTTTATAGGCCTTTCCCTACTTTGTTTCTTTTACTACTTCTGGACATTCATCTGATAAACTATTCTGATGAAAACATTTTCTTCAGGTTAGAGTTATGATTATGTCACTGAAAGCTGGTAATCTTGGTCTCAACATGGTTGCTGCTTGCCATGTAATTCTCCTTGATCTTTGGTGGAACCCTTACGCTGAGGACCAGGCAGTTGATAGGGCACACAGAATTGGGCAGACTCGTGCTGTTACTGTCTCTCGTTTAACCATTAAAGATACAGTGGAAGATCGTATTTTAGCTCTGCAGGTAATAATTGTATTGCAGTTTTGCAGTGATTTCATGAGTACTTTTTACCTACTTAAGGAATATATATGCCTCGTCTTTTTTGGAGGATGTGGATTTGACAAATACGGAATATTTGAATATCACTTATATTATTTAATCATGTCAGTGATCATGCGAAGGTAGGTTGGTTTCTAATCATGCTTGTGAGAAAATTGTGTATTAGGTGACGAAATTCATGTCTATCTTGTCACAATTGCGATGTGATTACTGATAAATGTTCTTGTGAGAGAGATCTTTCTTCTAGGAAGGCGAAGCATATCTCTTTTAGAATGCTACATTATTCCTATGTACGATAACATTGCTTAGCTTGGTACAGCCTGCCAAGCAACTCTGCTGATGTTTATTAAAGTTTTTTCTACCTTGGGGACAGACAGATTGACAGAATGCAGATAATATTACATTAAAATTTGGTTCTGATCTAGGAACTATATTGCCATGGAACTTGTTTCGTCTGACCATATTCCTGCCTTCTTTTACAGGAGGAAAAGAGAACCATGGTTAACTCTGCTTTTGGCGAGGACAAATCTGGTGGCCACGCCACTCGGCTCACTGTAGAAGATCTGAGGTACCTGTTTAGGTTATGATTGGGAGGTGGATCCCCTTGTAGCGCCGGTGATCTTTCTGGCGCAAAAACGGCACGCTAGCCTGTAATCTCATTCTCCCATGACCGTGAGGCCGAATCGATGGTGGTGTGAACCATTGCGAGCTGCGGGCATTGCGGAGCGAGGTACTGTGGGCTTGTCTTCCTCCCAGCCCCGGCCCCCCGCCGCGGCTCCAGTTTTGTTATGCTCTGATTGTTGCTAGATGCAATATTGTAGGGCAGTAGGGCTAGCTGTGCTAGCTAGCCTGTGTAACTATTATTACTACCCCAGCTTGTAGGAGAAATCTGACGTGGTCTGCTCCCCTGTGATGACAGGAGGATCCTTCTGGTGTATATATGTCCCATAGTGTAAACTGCTCTGGCCTAGCATTTGCTCTGCCATGGTGTGGATCATTGTCAATATATGCCTATGGGTACCGACTGACAGGTGGGCCTTGCAGCTTGTGTGGCCTGCCCATCCTATTTTCGTGTCAAAACCGTTGGACGGCTGTCACTTGTCAGTTATCACTGACACATGGACCCCATGGTCCGCGGGACCCACGGGCAGGGGCTCACGAAAATGATTGCTTTTGTTTTTGTTCTAACGTTCTCCTGTAAAAGCCTCGTCTCGCTTTATATATATATATAATATATAAAAAGCCTCGTCTCGCTCTCCAAAAATTTGGTTTAAAATTCAAAAACTCCCGTCTCGTCTCGTCCCCGCTTCCACCGCGCAGGCGCAGCACGGCAGCAGCCATGAGGAAGACGAGGGCGGAAGGCGCCGCCGCCTCCTCCAAGCCCAAGCCCAGGGGAAGGCCCCGCGCGAAGCCCAAGCCCAAGCCTAGCCCCGTCTCCCCCTACGGCGACTCCTCCTCGCCGTCGCTCGGCGCGTCCCCCGCCGCCGACCTCACCTTCCTCTCCCCCTCCTCGTCGGCGAAGCCCAAGCCCAGGTCCCCCCTCGCCGCGCCCTCCCCCTTCGCCGCGCCCGCCGCCTCCATGTCCACCGTCCGCGACCTGAGGAGCCTCGCCGCATCCCGCCTCGACTCGCTCAAGCGCCGCCTCGACGCGCTCCACGCCGACTCCGCCCGCGACCTCGAGGCCTCCCATTCCCGCCTCTCCAAGCGCTTCAAGGTGATCGCCGCTTCCTCCCCATCCCGCCGCCCTTCGCCATGAGACGCCATCGCTGCGTTCGTTGCGCTCCCTGGCGCACCGTGTGTGATGCGATCCGCGCCCGTATGCTCTGTTCAGATGCAGACTCAGAGCTGCGCGCAGCTGGCGGATGAGGCGGACAGGGAGCACAGCAAGATGGCCGACAAGGTCGCCGGGCACGCCGACGCGATGAAGGTTTGATGCTGTTCGTCGTAGCTGCAAGTTTGCGCTGTTCATTCCTTGGTTTGGACTCCGAATTTTCTGATGCTTCCTGTGAATCCCAGGTGTCGTACAAGAAGTTCGTGGCGGAGATGCAGTCGTCGACTTCTCGGGGTACATCATACAGAGCATACACACACTGAATTTTACTTGAATTCGATATGTTATTCAAGCCAGTAAGCCACTAGGGCACTGTATTGTGTTCTGAGTTGTTTCTGTTCTTGCGTTGGTCATGGTGTGGCCAGTGTGCAAGGTGACTGTCCCTGGAATAGCAAAGTCGGTGGAGAGAGCCATTGACGGCTTGCGCAGTCGCTACAACATCCCGGCTACACCAGCTTAGTTTGTACTTTCATTCAGGCTATGTGCTACCATCACTGACTAGGTAAGCAAATCATTTCTGGAAATGGAGGACCGGCTTGTTACGGTCTGTATATTTTGCGCATCTCGGGTTTGTCCATGAGTTTTGACTGTTTACAGGAGTGGTGTGCACAAGGCATAGAAATTTTTTGTTTACAGGCCAGCTCTAGTTTTGGGTCATCCCTTTAGGATTGTGATTTCAAAATTTATCTGCTCGGTAAACACCTAAGGTTACCAAACCTCTGTAGTTCTGGTAGAATTACATTGCGTGGAATAGGACATCTTCATGTGCCGCATGGATGCAAGCTTGTTAGTTTTGCAAAACAGCTTGATGTTTCCTTGGTTGCTTAGGCACCATTTTTGCTTGAGAACAACTTCTATATGGGCTATCTAATGGGCAATTTCTGACTTGCAAGTGAGCAATTTATTTATATGGAGGTCAGGAGGTGATCTGTGTGAACACTGAACAAAATGTATGTTGTGGATGTTGGCTTGCCTTTTTATGACATTTATGCTGCTTGGAATTAGAAGTGAGCTGTGGATCAAAGGCATACAGTTTTCCTCTAGTTGTGGTCTAACTTCATAAATAAGAAGCTCAGAACTGTATTTTTTAGTGAATGCATTTGCCATGTGTCCAATGTTTCCTGCATGTTTAAAGCTATAATTATCGATATCCTGCTTCCTTCTGTTGTCTGAAGATATTTTGTCCTGATTCATTGTCTTATGTCGTGGAATAAGTGAAGATGCTAAGTGTGCTTATTCATGTATGCTATAGCATTTGTCTAGTTCATAAAGTTATGTTCTAAAAGGTCTATTGACTGAATTAAAAACTATGTGCTAGCCAACAGAGATGAGAAATCTTGCTCTGGTTTTTGTGTTATTCTTTCTAATATATTTACATATGTTCTGCTGCAATTGTCGTTTGTCGGTTGGTACCTCCTGCCCATGTTTAGGGAAACCAGGACAAAAGATATGTTAATCTGGTGTGCTGTTTCTGTTTACTCTATCCTGGATCCTTATAGTCAGCTTCTTGTTTGCCTTCTGTCCCTGTGCTTTCCTTACCAGGCTAAATCTTGTCTACATTTCCTGT